>JALPQI010010183.1:0-50515 GCA_025490895.1 Thaumatotibia leucotreta | reverse complement strand
CCCAAGACAAAAACAGTTTTATTCCCGAGGTATATACTCTACTTTTCTCACCATATGCGAGACAATAAAAAACAGGCTTAGTAATACTTAGTAGATAATATTTATTGCAGCAAATTAATAGGGTTAAAATTCTCTTCTTGTACCTAGCGTTATCCCGGCCTTTGCCAGGGTCCGCTTTCCTGCTACATTTCCTCCACTTTGCGCGATCCTGGGCATCATCTATTGTAAGCCCATTCACACTCATGTCGGCCCATCATGTTATTAAGCTATGAACTGTCGGCTATAAAGACGAACAAAAGATACGCACACCCGTGTAAATAAAAGAGACACGGCGATATTCGCCCAGCTATCAGCTATCAACGCCGGGCGAGTATCGCCATGTTTTTTTACACGGGAGCACGTATCTTTTGTTCGTGGTACAGCCCATAGTTCATAGCTTAGAACTCACGATGAGACCAGTGCCTTAGGGTGCGTCTCCACTGAGGCGGAGAGGAGCGGAGATGTACAAAATTGGCCAATGAGACCGCATGACAGTGTTTCGAATTTTGAATTTGAAGAATGTAATTGGTCAATTTTGCACATCTCCGCTCCTATCCGCCTCAGTGGAGCCGCACCCTTAGGCTAAAAAGCAATAACAAATCGGATCGATGTTTATGAATCCCGAATCGGCGTCTAAGGCTGAGTTGGATGTAATGTAATTAAAAGTATTACCGAGAATCTTAAGTAGCTGTAACTCATGAAACTTTGTTATGCCTCTGGGGCCGTGTCAATTATTCTTGTTATATGAAGAACAATATCATATTTCTTTGCGGCGGTTCTGAATCACTAATAACATCGTGCCGTATGCCGTGTGGTGACGGCAGTAAGAATACATTTGTCACCACCCCAACTCCTCCTGCGGGTGTCGTAAGAGTCGACTAAGGGATTGAAGTGTCACTGACCATTATTTTATAAAAGATTGATGATGGGCAGCAGCGTCATCATAGTGGACACATGACTGCGATCGCCTGTCCGCTTGCCCAGTATGGCGATTATGGGCATTCACCTTCTATGTAATGCGTCTATACGCATAGTTAATAGGAGAGGCCTACGTCCAGCAGTGGACTATCATAGGCTGATGATGATGATGATGATGATCGCGGGAGTTATAGAAAATTTGAATTCCCGAGAGAGTTACAGAAATGTTAGTACGTCATTTAATAATATTTTGCCTTATGACTTATTTTTTTGTCCGCAAATTGTGATGAAAAACATTGTAAGGACTATAAACTACAGTCATTAAAAGACGGGTTTTTACTACTCTCGTTAGTTATAACGTACTTACCACTCTAGGTGCACAATGTTATATTTTTCCTTCATGGTTTGCACGTACGGAAGTAATCGTTATTTCCCTCTGAGCATATCTCTTGATTAATACAAAGGGATGAGACGTTTTTGCCTTCATAATATTAAATTAGTTGATTCTCTAGAGCCGTCCCACAGATTGCTTATTAGATAGTGCATCTTTAATTCAAAGCTAAATATCATTATGCCGTATGGTGACGGGAGTAATAGAATTTCTACTTATTAAATAAAATTACCACGTTTCAAGTGTTTGCCCAATACTTTTCACTTACGATCAGCGGTTTTTACTTTTCACTTATGATCAGGTGGAGTGGAGCCACTTTGTTGTGCCAATATAAAAAAATAATACATTTCTCAAACCACCTATTCGAATACCGGTATTTTCTGCTAGGAGGTAACAAAGCACTTTTCGGGTCAAGGACATTCTATTGCCGGCGTAAAAATAACAATGAAATGTGAAAACAAATAGAACGTACATATAATCTACGAACAAAAAAACATGGAAGCCGCACGCCATACTAAATTGCCTTTCAAAAACGGTCCTAAATTTTAGTCGACAGGTGTCACCCCCTCTTCAATGCATCACGGTATTGAATTTCAATGTTAATCTATAAAAACTTAAACCGCCATTTAAAAATAGTTGTGATTGGTCCATTAAAAGTTTTATTGGCTATATTCTATGGACATTTGTCAAAGATGCTGCTCCAAAATATGCGCGGTGTTAAGAAAAGCGCTATGTCCTGCCCATCTTGGCACAATTGAACAATTAATTTTGGGGGCATTTTTGAGCTGTCGTTAGACGTCCATGTTATATATGGTTGCAGTACATTATCGATTACGATTTCTTTAGAATACACAACGCACATAAATATTTAAAATATAATATATCGTTTATTTTTCTCATAGGTGGTGTGAAAAGATTTTCGTCTTGGGCATTAACGCTTGAATCCCTCATTACGCCCAGTCTCATCATTCTTTCGTATTTTGATGGAGGTAGATCTATCAAATTTCTTCAATTGTCATTCACCCGTATACCCTGTAAAGTGTTCGAAACGTCAGGATGAAGTTACATTTATATTTTACATTTTAAAGACAAACAGGTTTTAATCGCGTAAACATACGTCGACTAACGGATTGAAGTGTCACTGACCATTATTTGACAAAATATTGATGATGGGCAGCAGCGTCATAATAGTGGACACACTACTGTGATCGTCAATCCGCTTGCCCAGCGTGGCGATTATGGGTATTTACCTCCTAATGCATCTATACGCATAGTTAAAAGGAGAGGCCTACGTCCAGCAGTGGACTATCATAGGCTGATGATGAAACATACGTTTAATTAAAATATGAGTGGTAATCGTGAAAGTTTAAATCAATGTAATTATAGTTACATTTAAGTAATATACGTACTATAATCTGTTTAAATAGTTTTATTTCATTGGTAATTACTGTCATAGATTAGACAAATGCAGTGTCTGTAGGTGGTTGTCTCTGGACAACCCAAAGGGAATCCTTTTCTTTTTCTCGTTCTAGTTCCAACCGGGAAATTCCGAGAATCTAATCTGTATTATAATAGCGTTTACTGTAGTTTTGCGAGGAGTATAAATAAAGTGTTTCTCTTTGATCCGTTTTAGATTAAAGAAATAGTAGATTGTGTCACAGGGGATCAAAATTATATATTTTCGGCGAGGGCGTTCATTGAAGCCACATGAAGTGATGGATTCCACAATAGTAAGAAAAATATTCTAAAATTGAATCCTGAGCGTAATGAAGGATTCAAGCATTAACGCCCACGACGAGAATAATTTTGAATAACATCACCTATCAGAAAGATAAAATATGTATCACATATTGAATAATTATGCAAATAATCGATTCTGAAGAAATCTTTATCAATTATGAACGTGCTGTTTATTTTCACATTTCATTGTTATTTTTTATTTTTTAGGCTGGCAATAGAAAGTCCTTGAACAGAAAAGTGCCACTTTGATCCCTCTCAGCAGTGAAGTAAAGACCCGTATTCGAATAAGTGGTGTATAAAAATAATTTATTTTTTCAGCCTCCGTAACCTAGTTGGTAGTGATCCTGCCTACGGAGTTGGAGGTTTCGGGTTCGAATGCCGGCGTGGGGCATTATTTGTGTATTTATTTATTTATCACAAATATTTGTTCCTTGGTCATGGCTGTCTATGTATCTATATGTTATAAATATATCTTTGCTTGGTACCCACTTCACAAGCCTTAATTGAATTTACCGTGGGACAAGGTCGATTTGTGTAAGATGTCTCACGATATTTATTTATTTATTTATTTATTTTGAAAAGACATTTCAAATTAGCAGTATTTTTTTATGAAAAATTCAACCTAACCCGATTTAATTTACCGAAACACGAACCGAACTGATAACGAGACTTGATGATAACTTCACTTACTGTAGAGGCATCGTAAGAAGTCGTTTTTGACGTTTGTTTGCACATGAAGTTCTGTAAATGTTGACAGTTAGTATAATGGAGCAAATGTCAAACTTCATTGTTGCCTGTACGGAATAGTGATGTTACTACTGTTGCTGCAATTTATCGATACGTCAATCGAAATGAATAAGTAAACCTTTTTTTATGGAGGTACGAATAATTGCTATAATAGAATTATGGTTTCGACAGGTCCTCGCGAGCCCGTGTGCCCGGTGGATACACGGCTTTACAGACTGTGTTGAACTTGACCACCAGATAAATGCCAAAATTGTTATAAAACCACGTATAATTACAATACAATACAATACAATACAAATACTGTTTATTGCATACCTCAATAAATGAAAACAATTACAGAAAAAGTAGCGACTTAACTAGAGGTAGACAACAGGCGGTCTTATCGCTAAGAAGCGATCTCTTCCAGACAACCTTTAGGTAGCGGAAATAATTACATTTTAGATTATGCCAGTAGGTGTAGAAAATGTGACAATACAGAACACTTTGAATTAATCCGATATGCAATAATATACTAAAATAAAAACAAATACATCAATAAGTATTATAATCACATATACACAAACCATACATACATACATTTATATATATATATATATATATATATATATATAAGTTTAACGATGCTAACAGCATAAAACAAAAAGGGAACAGATAAAAGTATCACAGATCAGACAAAAACTTTAGTTTGAGGAGTCTTTTAAAATAATTTTATTTTTCGTAGAATAATAATTTATATACCACAACGTTATCATCTAGATGTGCTCTGATTTTAATAAATGGTTTTAGTGACTTTATATACTGTATATACGGCATTTCTCTATTTGGCATACCTACATTGCACTCTAAGCTAGCACGCAAGTTTACCAACGTGTGTTGGGAGTGGATCGCAAACTCGCGTCCAAGCTCATGGTCTCAACCACTGTCAGTTCTGCATTGACATTACTACCAAGTATAACTACCTACGTATATTGTATATCAGACTCCGATATTATTTGACCTGGCATTACATTTGGACACCGATTACCTACTGCTATTAATTGTTGACCTTGATTTTTAATTTTGACACTGGTTTTGACACTAGTTACTATCTCTCGCTAACAGAGGTTGTGGATGCTATTTCCTCTATAGGTCACGTCCTATCCCTCCTATAAAACATCCTACCTAAATGCGACTTTACGTCATTATGACGTCACCGGCACCAAAGTTTCGCTGTCTGCTAATGATTCTAAGTAAGATTACCAAACACTTTTTTAGTTCGGGTTACCTAACACTTTTTTAATTAAATTTTTTTAATGGCAAGTACCAGATCTAACGCCCTTTCGCACTTGACTGAAAATTTTACGACGGTAAAATCGAGCGTTTCACTACACTATTCTGAGCTGTCAAAAACGACTTCTTACGATGCCTCTACTTTAGTGATAACTGATACCTAAATAAAATAATCCGAGGGTATAGGTAGTTCTATGAGAGTTGAGGTCACGCACACATCAACATGTCATGTAAACACACGGGGGATTTGAAATTAGTGTTCTTTTTTCGTACTGACAGCAAACCCAATTGCAACTGTAAGATTGATCAAAAAGTTTGTTCAAGGGATTTGCTTCAATATTTTGACGCGTCATTCATTCATTCACTACATTTTTTGCAATTAGTAGGGTCAACCCTCCAGTGAATGAACACCCCCCAGTGAATGAACAAAAACACGGTTTTTTACGTAAAATAAGAAATACAGACATTTCTACCACTTCTCGTATTTTTTTTCCTATTAGCAACCCGATATTCTATGCAATGGCAACACTCGGTAAATTTATTTTCTACCAGTTGCAATATGGCTGACGTTTAAAGTTTGAGTTTTTCTGCATTTCTCGTTTTGTATGAAAAAATTAAATCCCAGCTAAGAACAGTGCATATTCAAAGTGATATTTGAAGTGCTTATTTGATGTGTATCAGCATTATATTTAGGTATGTGGTTAGATTAAGAGCTGAACTTCTTATAAATGTTTAGTTTGGCGGATTATTTACCGATTAACTTGATATTTTTACGTGTCCGATCACTGGCTTATCGAATGTTCCAAAACCAGTGAATGAACAGGGTGTTCATTCACTGGCGTTAGCTCAATTTAGATTTTGTTCGAAATTTAAATGTTAACGTTATTGTATTATGGTTGTTTTTCGAGGATCTGCATAGAAAATGATTGTGATTCTTTGAGCTAGTGTTGGGACACTAGTGTTCATTCATAGGTATGAAAAATCCAGTGAATGGACTATAGAAATTTTGGTCGTTCATTCACTAGATTTCTGGTATCCTATGAATGAGCAGCATGTATGTTTTACTTCTTAAATTGAGTGTGTTCGTGAAATTTCATTTTTCTGTTTGTTAGAAATAAAGGCCTATACATTGTTGGCCGCTTCACAAGTTCATTTCAACCAATATTCACTCAAAGTAACGTTGTGCCTACCTACATTTTTTTTTTTTTTAGAACACGGTTTTGTGTTTGTGGCAAATTTAATATGTTATTGTTCTCTTTTAGAATATGGATGAAAAAAAAAAGATATAAATTATTTTGATAAAACTTTTTAAATAAGAATTTGTTAGGTTATCGTATCAAACAAAGCTAGATACATTTTATTTTATTACATTTTTGATCTCTTTACTTATTTTATTCGTTATGGTTATGACTGATAGTTAAACTATAATAATGTGTACGTTATTAAGACTACGAATGTTAAGGTGTTGATTATTATTATTTTTTCGATCTATTTTCTTATTTTATTAGTTATGGTTATGACTGATAATTAAACTATAATAATGTTTACGTTATTAAGACTACGAATGTTAAGGTGTTGATTTTTTTCCTAGATGAATATATTTTTGACTGACTCGCCTTCGGCTCGTTTCATAAACCCACACTCGAGTTTTAATGCCCTTCATTATGTACAGTCACATAAACTACTAATATATAGGTGCAAACAAATACCTATAGGGTACATAATTATGTGAAAAATAACAATTTGATTATTACGATGATACTATATGTACAGCATATTATTTTATGTAAAAAAATAATAAAATAATGTTGATTAAAAATATTTAAATAGTGTTCATTCACTGGCTTTTATCGTGTTCATTCACTGGTTTTTTTGTTCATTCACTGGCGTTTTGGGTACTTTTTGATACTTTTGGCTATAACTCAATAACCATAAATAAAGTAAAAAATCGCAGAAATTATATTCTTGTTTATTAAGTAAAGATTGATTCAATTGCATAAAATCATTGCAATTACTCATGAATACCGAGCAATGATTTTTCAAAGTTGAGAATTTCCTTAAATGTTCATTCACTGGAGGGTTGACCCTACTTCATTTGTATGTGTGTGTAATCATTCACCACAACTCTGGTGAAATAACCTATACTATAAATCAGCAACACCATTTTACCCTAACGCCACACTTTCTAAGAGATTATTCTGTCCGATTCAATAACGAATTTACAATTGAAATTCCGTTCAGTGCCTACGTCTCTTTTCCTCTGTTTATTAGTATTGAAGTGTGAACGAGACGTAAATACCTGTAGAAAGGTCTGGGCGTGACATATGTCGTATGATTTAGTGTTATAGCATCGTTCGGGAATATGTTAGATCAATGGACATTTCGTCTCCATTGAGCTTGTGAATGATATATCTTCAGGGATAGCGCAATACGGCGTAACCAATTCGATTAGGGTCATTTTGATTGACAATTGTTTGATATTTGAACTCTATCTGCTTTAGTAGTTACGCGGAATTGCACTATCCCCGACGATATTTTGTCTTCTTGTCCTATATCTGTTTCTCTCTCTTCTTCAAATGAGAAGCATAGCTCTTAATAGGGTCTCTTTTGGTTACAAGACATATTCAAGTCAATGCAGCGCATGTTATATACCTATAGCTGGGTTCGTTCATGAAGACACGTATTCGTCAGTATAATAAAAAAAAAACAAAAAAATATGGCTGACTTTCCATAGCATTTGACGTCTTTTACACATGTCGTGAAACAAGTTCGCAGATATATTTTTACGTTAATACTAATACATTTCAATAATTTTAACTAAAAATATATCGCCGCTCATCATGAATAACGCTGTATCTAATCCTAAATAATACTTGCTTCAAAATTGAATTCTAGTGCTTCATTATTAGAATAGAAACGACACTGTGGGATCTTGAAATGCAGTGCTATTCACGATAAGCGTCAATATGTGAACATTGAGTGCGTGACTATGGAATTGCTCTCGTTTTTAAGTTTATATATTTTTTTGTTTTCTAGTGACGCTAGCTTGGTTCGTATTGTTATGTCATTCAACAACAACACCATCAACATCAGCCTATAATAGTCCACTGCTGGACGGAGGCCTCTCCAATTAACTATGCGTATAGACTCATTAGGAGGTAAATGCCCATAATCGCCACGCTGCGGGCAAGCGGATTGGTGATCGCAGTAATATGTTCACTATGATGACGCTGCTGCCCATCATTAATGTTTAATCAAATAATGGTCAGTGACACTTCAACCCCTTAGTCGACTCTCACGACACCCGCAGGAGGAGTTGGGGTGGCGACAAATGTAATTATTCTTATTGCCGTCACTACACGGCATACCATACGTATATGTCATTACTTTTGATAAATTTGCGTGTAATTTTAGTTCACCAGCTTATTTTGAGGACGGTTAGCTACATAGAGAATAAAACGGTCAAAGCTAATGTAATTGTTGACGTAGGAGTCATAGACCCTTTTGGTTTTAAAGGTAAACTGCGTAACTTACTATCTATATTACTATATATTTAATAAATGAGTACGAGTGAAAGTAAGCACAGAGGTATTTGTCTAAAAAAGACAAACCATATTTCAACAATTTTGTCAGACGTTTATCAATAAGGATTTCAGTCTTCACTAAGGGTGAACGGTGTAACTTACTATCTATCCCCCTCACTCGCACCAATAAGCGAGTACGAGTGTGAAAAAGACAAACCAGATTTCAACAAAAACTGATATTTATTAATAAGGATTTTAGTCTTCACTGTCAATCACTGACACTTTAGCCACGCGAAGCTCGAAAGAATCTAACGCAGACTAATCGTGCTTCACGACGTCACGATAAACCAACAATCCATTGGTTCTAATATTCTCGTTCCACAGGGTTTCAACTATTTTTCTTTGCTGAACTAAATGGGGGGCGAATGGGAAAAGTTTTATCCAATTTATTGCAATTTCGTGACCGTATGCTTTGAGAGAGGTTGGAATGTTTTAAAAGACTTGGCCTTTTTGAAATGGCTTCACATCACTTAATCAGGATATCCGTTTTTGACAGTTATTGGAATCGACACGTTGTGATTCAGATTAGGTCCTAAATTGAAACGCTTTAGTAGATCGTGGTAGGTAGCCCCCCGGGATACTACATTAGTCTAAGGCGACCAGCGCAGCGGAGCGAAAAACCGGTGAGAAGAGGGAGTTCCGATATCGGCATTTGGCTCCAACTTATGGATTCGTTCGCCGCCGGTAATACTTTGAGAGCGGGAAACTCCCGAGGGGAGTTCTCTGTGGGAGGTTAATTTTATTTTATTTATTTATTTTTATTTTTGTTTATTAAGGATTACCAACAGATAACACATCTTACATACTATAAATACATTTACATTAATTCGTGGCTGATGCTTATCCAATTATAGGTAACCACAACTTACATACCTATATGTCTTTTACGAACTTGCGGTAACATTAAACTTATACTTATACATAACAATTCCAATAATAGTAAAAAAAATAGTGCTTTACTGATACACAAAGCGAAAAAATCACGGGATCGGCTACGAGTGTAGCGCGTAGCACTCGTCCACAATGAAAGTGTTAAGGTGTATTTAGACCAAACGAGCATTCGCTTATTCTATCACCCACTCTACGAAATCAACGAATTTTGACGAATCATGTTTTGTGTAACGAACGGATTTCGTAGAGTGGGGGATAGAATGAGCGAATGCTTGTTTGGTCTAAATGCACCTTTAGACCAATGTCGTGGCCTGGGGCCTATTTCTCGAAAGCTTGTAACTTGTAATACAAGCGGAAGTCCTTATCTAATCAATAGTGTTAAAAAGAGACTTCCACTAGTATTACAAGTTACAAGCGTTCGAGAAACGGGCCCCAGGTCTTAAAATTTAATAAAGAGGTTAGGCAGCAATGTCGTAGAAACCGCTACGCCGTAGACTTTTCTACGCCGTAGCAGCTACAGCTACGAGAGATGACTTGCATCTTCACGCTTAGCACATAAGTTTTCGTTCGAATCTGTCATCCTCAAACATTAGGTTTTATCGCTTATCGTATACGATTCATCATAGATGATAGTCCACTGCAGGACGTAGGCCTCTCCTATTAACTATGCGTATAGACGCAGAGGTAAATGCCCATAATCGTCACGCTGGACAAGCGGATTGGCGATCGCAGTAATGTGTCCACTATGATCATGCTTCTGCCCATCATCAATCTTTTGTCAAATAATGGTCAGTGACACTTCAATCCCTTAGTCGACTCTTACGACACCCAAAGGAGGAGTTGGGTTGGTGACAAATGTATTCTTACTGCCGTTACCACACGGCTTAACACGGAAGAAACCTGAATGTGATGTATTTTTGGCCCGTACGGTAGGTACATTATTTATCTATGGCTATACGAAAATGCATAATCATACTATGACACTTTTAGGGGTCAAATAGTGCAAGCGAATAGGCTGGTCCTCTGTCGCATTCCCACACGACAAGGTCGATCGATAGATACCCATAGAATACTTTTCGTAGACGTCGCATGGATATTGAATTCAAATTATTAGGATTACTTGCATTTCTATATATAAGTGGAATTCTTTACCGGTACATGTGTTTCCGCGTACCTATAAGTTGGGACCCTTTGAACGAAGCGTGAAGAAGCATCGAGCGGGCCAGCAAGGCGGTGGCAACTGACAGGTTACTGATTGTCTCCTGTTCGTTGCCGCCGCGATTTGGGCTCTACTTTTCACTTACGATCGGAGTGGAGCCATTTTGTTGTGCCAACATAAAAAAATGGGTTATCTATGAAATTGGCGTTTTTGGTCATAGACTTTAGTTGACCCCTAATTTTAATATTTAAAGAGAAACTTAGATATATGCTTTGTTTTCAACAGTGCTCTGTGTGGTTTATTCACACTAATAATAGTTTTTTCCCTTAAATAATATTCAAAAATAAGATATGAAAACCACTCTTGTCATATGCTGCCGGTTCATATGTTTGAAATAGGTATAAATGTATGATAATACCTTGTTTTCTGAAAAAGAGTTATACAAAATATTTTCTTCGGTTACCGCGAGGATTACACATGAAATAAAACTATGAAAACGGATAAACTCGCGTATATTATCTAACTTTAAATTAATTCCGACGTTTCGAACACTTTACAGGGTTCGTGGTCTGCGGATGACAGACCGTCATCCATCGATCGTCGATGATGTCATCCGCAGACCACGAACCCTGTAAAGTTTCCGAAACGTCGGAATAATGTTAGAGATATACATAAAACAAGCCTGAGGAGTGTTTAATATTACCGGCAAAATTTGGTTTATTTTGATTTTAACATCAAAATATAAACCCAAGATTCATTGTATGGAAAGTAAACGTTCACAAAATTTCCCCATACAAAATGCCAATTTCATAGGTAATGACGTAATATTATTATTAAATAAAGGTGGCTTTTTCGATGTCGTAAGAGTCGACTAAGAGATTGAAGTATTAGAGTCATACAGAGTTTGATAAAACGGCCATCTTTCCTGTGGACACGCAAAAGTTCTGAAAAATACAATTTAACAAGAAAATTAGGATTATACAGGGTGTAAGTCTAATACGGGCGAAGCTTTTAACGGGTGTTAGTTTACGACATAATAAGTACATTCAAATAACTGTTACTTAAAATAAGAACAACAAAATTTTCTATACAAAATTATTCGGCGCGCAATGTAGAGCAACATACGTGAGTTAAACACTCGTTGACAGCTAATTTCAAAAGCAGATGACATAACTGCCATATCAACAATAACAAATGTTCGAACGTACATTGCTGCTCCGACAATCCTTAAAAAAATCTGTGGGGTAATAATTAAGAGTAACTTTTAAAAAACCTTGTAATCCATGATTACACTAATGAATCCCATGCCTGATTTAAGTGATCGCCTGTATTATGTAGATTTACACACAGTAGATCCCTTAACTTTCATTTATGTACTAAGGATTTTTTTTAACCTAACACAAAATTGCATATGTGCTGTCTACCCTGACTATGGATAGTATACATCATCTAGAATAGGAAATCTGTGTCGCCGGCAAAATTAAAAACAAAGGTCGGACCTATATTTTCGGACCCTTTATCTCGTGAAACAGGGAAGCTGGAAAATGCTCTCATTTCACTTAAAGTTACCTGAAAGGTATCCTGTAAGGATTCTTTCGTTTTTACGTTAAAGCAAGGGGTAATGCGAACAAATAAACAAATTGTTGGGTAATCTTACTCGAATCGAATTGATTTAAAGTCTTCGTATAATATTTTATATCATTCACAACGGTGACTCGACTTTATGCCAAATATTGAAATTTAAATCCTTTGTGATTTGTTCAAGGGTTAATAAAAAATATGGTACCTATTAAAGTAGTTTACGACAAGTGGTCTACGCGTCGTACACTAAAGGTCAACCCCGACACGTTCGTCACACATTCACCACACATCCACGCGGCGACTATGCGTTTGCGACTGACGTGTATCGAGCAACGATTTGCATTGCCCACTCGTTCACGCCGCGTTGTTCATTAGTGACCATTAGATGGATCAACCACTTGACTGCTTCTATACATCACATGCTGGACGTAGGCCTCTGTTATTAACTTGAAGTTCTGATAGAGCTATTTTAAAGGACATATATAATCCATAGTTCAATCCGTGTTAATGTCATCATCGTCAGCCTATGATAGTCCACTGCTGCGTATAAACGCATCAGGAGGTAAATGCCCATAACCGCCACGCTCGGCAAGCGGATTGGCGAACGCGTTAATGTGTCCGCTAAGATGACGCTGCTGCCCATCATCAATCTTTTATCAAAATAATGGTCAGTGACACTTCAATCCCTTAGTCGACTCTTATTTCTTTATTTCTATCTCTTAGTCAACGGTTCTTTCGGACATTCTGTATCCTTTCATAAATGTATTTATATTACCCCTTTACGAGAATATTCTAGCCGTTTGTAACAAGGAAAAGAGGATAACTAGAAAATCAGCCTTCAAGCAAAAAACTTTGATACGCTCTCAGAGCAACGACCGAAAGAATTTCAGAAGCTCCGAGCAGAATTCATATTTGTTTTATAAGAAGGTTTTTCATTTCGTAATCAGACAGCTTACAGAGCAGATTTTCTTTAAATATGTTTGCTGTCTTGATTTTCAGTGTCACAGAAAGGACATAGACGAGACGTTATTAAAAAGTTGAGCTGTCAAAATGACACTTTAGGGTAGGCGAAATTAAATGGCAACACTAACTTATAGGTTTAGTCATTGTGTGTTTATTTTGAAACTGGAATAATAAACGAATAAGCAGATTGTCGTAATTTTTTACTTTTAGGCGACTTTAAAAAAGTGGTCATAAAATCTAAACTATACCAATTTATCAGCCTCCGTAGCCTAGTTGGTAGTGACCCTGCCTACGAAGCTGGAGGTTCCGGGTTCAAATCCCGGAAAGGGCATTATTTGTGTATTTATTTGCTAATATTTGTTGCTTGGTTATGGCTGTCTATGTATTTAAGTATCTTATACGTATCTATCTATTTTAAACATCGTCGCCTGGTACCCACATCACAAGCCTTACTAATTGAGCTTACCGTGGGACTAGGTCGATTTGTGTGAGATGTCCCAAGATATTTATTTATATTTATATTTACCAATCGTCAGTTGAATCTAAAAAAAAGTAAACAAACCTATACTTGAATTAAATAATCAAGCACTTTTAGAACACAATTTTCGTTTTATTACCAATTTAAAACCATAAACCTTAAAATCACATACATTTTTAGTTTAAATTATTGATATTTATTAGTATTAACGTAAAAATATAATGCTGCGAACGTGTTTCACGATATGTGTAAAAGACGTCTAATTCTATGGAAAGTTTACCATATTTGTTTACATTTTATTAGTTTTCATTGAGGGTTGGTATACATTTATAGCAAATTACTAATAAATCGCCTATATAAGGTGTTTTCAAATTAGTTACCGATACCCTAGGGTATGCATGTGTTGATCTCAACGCAAATGCTATTTTATGTAGTGATTTAAACTAAGAACCACAATACATATATCTTTAATTTATATAAATCGAATGCTTAATTTTTTTCTCAAGATACTAACCAGATTTTACAAAGCTACTAGTTAAATATCAGCAGTGTACGTGACCAATGTCGTCTTTGAGCATACGATTAGTCTTGAAAAAAACCTTTCTACAATCCAATTCCCTCACATGTCCTTAAATTAGGAGCAAAAAATAGCAAAAACGTAGCAAAAATAAGGCAACTTTTTCCCCAAACACTAATTCCGTAACACTTTTTCTCCTGAACGTAAACATAATACAATGTACATCCTCATTTGACGGGACGGCTGATTCAAAATGGCCGCTGAGTTAGAGGCTAATCTAGCCTTTGTTTTCCTAAAGGCCGTGACAACCCTGGTTGTAAACATTTTTTCTACACGTGCCCTTGCAAATCCTTTAATACTGCCCTAGGGTTGGCACGGTCAAAGGGTTCTTACACAACTCATTGTTGTATTTACAATTCGGTTTTATTTTCATTTACCTTTTCGGCAGATTGATCCGTGTACATTGAAGTAAAGTGAGTCCATTTTTATTAATCAGTACGCATTAGGCCTGACGATTTTTTTAGCGGAGATAATGAAAACTATTTCTTGGATCAGAGGTATGGGGTTAGATTTTGAAAAAATGTTTCTTATATTTGGCACGTCCAAATATTAAGAAACATTTTTTCGCAATGCAGAAACATTGTACTTGGAAATGTATGGATTATAAATACAAGAACTGTCTCCGGTTATAAATTGAACCCCACACCTCTGATCCAAGAAAAAGTTTTCATTTTTTACGCTCATGTAGAAATTAAAGTGATCGAAAACAGAAGAGGAAAAATGATAGGTAATTTACTTCGTCACGATGACTTCATTAAAGTTTTAATCGAAGGAAAGATAGAAGGAAAAAGAAAAAGAGGAATACCACGGAGAGCCTACATGGAGCAATTGAAGGAAACTATAGAATTTGAAACGTATAGAGAGAGCTGAAGGAAAAGGCAAAGAATAGAAAATAATGGAAATTACTACACCAGCAAGAGCCATGCTCTTAAATAAATGATGATGACGAAGGAAAAATAATCTAGTCCACAAAAAACTGTCCGTTCAATTTAAATGTTATGTCAATAAGGTAATTTCAGTCACAAACAGAGCTTCCTTTTCGTTTAATAACATCCACTTCTTCGTTCGTTGGCAATTGTAAAATTGTAATCATAATTTCCATACTCCGTGCTACAAGCATGTGTATTCGGGGTACGCGCCACAAATTTAACTCCTTTGGCCTAAACGATGGCGCAGCCCTACCCAATCTTTCCTCTACTTGATTAGAGTACCTAATATCTCCATCAGTGCTTGCGTGATAACTATTTATTTATTTTTAAATAATCCTTTATGTTACTATATTTTTGTTAATAAATGATTACTACATTAAAAAAATGGTATTGTAATAATGATTTGACTTTTTCTCTTTATTTATGTCAACGTAATTATAATTACCTTTATTATTCATACATACACCTATACACAAAAAAAATTTACCGACTTCTCAATTCTACATTTTTATTTACATACTACTCAATATCTTCAAGAACCGGGATTAATTCGGAAACCGGTTTTAATTTTTTTTTATCGTATCGGTATTGTCCCAGAGATGGTTCCGTAGGTACTTAGTCGGGGTCTGCTGATTGAATCTTAAAGACATTGGTGTAAGTCGGTTTTCAATTGATTTAATTTAATTGTTTGCCATTAATTCGAGATGGACAACCCTATAAACGGTGCTGATGTGCGACAGACAGGAAATTATTTTTTTAACAGCTTTTATCAGATAAAATATTACAGGTCATTTAATCCTCTTCGGATATTAGGGCTAATTTTTTCAACAGACAACCAAAAATGTATCGTCTCTCATACGAGTGATACTTAACCCTTAAATGCATGGTGTACGATGTATCGTACATAACCAAAACGTAGTTGGTGTTTGAAAACTAGATACGTTTATTATGTTCTTAAGGTTAATTTTGCAAGGAAATTTAATGAACTTTCAAACTTATTATTGATTTGTTGGCGTAACTGTATTAAAAAAAACTTACATGTGTTTATATGCAAGATGGCGGAAATTTGTTTTCGTTGCGTGCGTTTAGCGGTTTTTAACTAAGTAAGAAATTATTTTTTATTGGAAGTTCGTAATTCATACCATAACGATTTTACAATTACTGAATTTAATATACTTTTCCATATAAAAGTAAATAATATTTGTATATTTTACCATGCACGATTTTGCAAAAAATGTATAATGTATGATGTATCGAAATTTTGATTAGTAGTACAAATTCCACCCAAAATATGTCCATAGATTTTTTTCTATTTTTCTCGTGCTTGCGACGCCATTAGGTATGCACGTTTTGTTTTTGGAACGAAAAGAAAAAATCATGCATTTAAGGGTTAAGGCCAGGCACAAGATGGATCCTTGTATACAGGGTGGAACGGAACGACGGATCTTACCCGCTACCGACCGAGGTCTACCAACTATTACGATGAACTTTCAGTATGGTACCAACATCGAAATATCTTTATAAAATGTACCCCTCATACAAAGTGATTGATTAGTTAGAGTTCAATAGTATGGAAAAGTCAATATACCAATATTACGTTGTTGTTGTAGAGGCTTCATATCTCAACTATGACAGCCAAAAATATGTCAAGCTTTCTAGCTATTTATACAGAGGTGTGGCTGGATTGGTGGGGCGTTTTCTGGGGCGCTCGAAAATATGCCTGTTAGTTGTTCTATTCTTTTATATTGTTTTTCTACTCCCGTACTTTTATTTGTCATTTACAGAGTCGTGAACACACCTTTAAGTCCCTACCTTACAGATGTCAAGGTAAGTCTATATTGTCTATTCCTTATAAACGCATTCGGGCATATACGCAGTGTGTTTTTGGATTTTAAGACACCATGTATACAAGACGTAATGAAATACATGGCTGTCAACCTAATTTTAAATGTCATTTCTGATGAATCGTAAACCATAGAGGAGCTTTCTTTTTTAATTTTGACGTCTCCCACCCGACCTTGATGATTAATAAAAATGTATTTGACTAAGAACATTTCTTAATTTTACATTTTTATTTGTAAATAAGTGTGTGGTCGTAGAAAAAGTATTGTATGTCACATTGTTTAACTGAGTCAAAAAATGCTCGTGGCGTCTTTAATAACAATTTTCGCCTCAAATTGTTACCCACGCCACTCACCTTTTTTGGCAATGTTCGTCACGATGAACATAGTTTTCGATGACAGAATCTTTTGCTCAACACAATGGCAAGGAGTCTAGAACGCAAGATTTCTATTAAACGACCATGGGCAATTTTGTGTGGAGCCTGGTCCTGAAACCAACAGAACTGAAACTTAAGTCATTAAATAGGTCTTTAAATCTGCTTTATTTCATTATATGGGCACAAAGCCGAATTCCATTGTAGAACTGAGATATTCATATTTAAATCAGGTAAGTTTTCTTCTAAAATATGTCGCTGCTGTCGCAAAACCGAACGTCGTCCTTCTATTGCCATGTTTTCATATTATGATGATAAGTAAAAAACGATATTCAACTAGAAATGACACCGAATGAACATAATTAATGGAAATGTCGATATTCCTACTTTATTTTTTTAAATTGGATTTGCGCAATACCTACCCCTCAAAATCGAATAATCTCTGAATGCATTTATAGCTCGTACTCACCACGACTAAAATACAAATATCTTAGTTTTGCAATGGTATTTGACTTTGTGGCCATATAATGAAAAAAAGTAGATTTTAAGACCTGTTTATTGACATAACTCTCAATGCTGTTGGTTTCAGGACCATTTTGACGCATGGTCCTTTGCCAATTTAAGAGTTAATCAACATAAAAACAAATCACTTACTTGGTAAAAAAGCTGGTATTCAGTGTCAGTAAGTCTCAGAGCCACTTCTTCTGGGAAATGCAGTAGCTCCTTCAAGGACATCAACTCCTCGTAGCTGCAGTCATCGGAGGCAGAGGAACCTGGAGGCATCAAATGTAGACCGTTACTATAACAATGTACATTTTTATACAAATATTTTTTGTGAATCTCAAATCAAATTATTTATTTTTATGAAATAAAACTATGAAAACGGATAAACTTGCGTATATTAACTATTAATTTTAACTTCATTCCGACGTTTCGAACACTTTACAGGGTTCGTGGTCTGCGGATGACTGACAATGGAGATTTTTCTTTGGTGGGTAGTTTTGTACTTATCTTTCTTATTTTGATGGAGGTAGATCTATCAAATTTCCTCCATTGTCAGTCATCCGCAGACCACGAACCCTGTAAAATGTTCGAAATATCGGAATGAAGTTAAAATTAGTTAATATACGCGAGTTTATCCGTTTTCATAGTTTTATTTTATGTGTAATCCTCGCGGTAACCGAAGAAAACATTATTTATTTTTACTAAATATTTAGGTTTGTCCCACAATGTCGTAACAGATGTGCTTTTACCATAGAAAAAACCGGCCAAGTGCGAGTCGGACTCGCGCGCGAAGGGTTCCGTACCATTATCGATTTATTATAAAAAAATACAGTTAAATCAACCTACCTCAAAAACTATAGAAGATAATTTAATCAAACTAAAAATCGTTGATAGAGTTTATTAATGTGCATAACATATATTTTTTTTAGAATTTTATATCGCGTAGTTTAAAAAATAGAGGGGGGGGGGACACATTTTTCAGACTTTGAGAGCTGATATCTCGAAAACGATTTGCTTAAATAAACATGCGATTTATAAACCTTCATATCATTTTCAAAGACCTTTCTATTAATACCCCACACGCTTATATACAACAAAAAAAAAAATTCTATCCCTCAGTTACATGTATGGAGGGCCCCCACCCCAATGGTTTTTTTTACAATTTAGTATCATAATCCTGTAGCGGTTCATATAACACATATCCTTACCAAATTTCGTTACTGTAGCATTTATAGTTTCCGAGTAAATCGGCTGTGACAGACGGACAGACGGACAGACGGACAGACGGACATGACGAATCTATAAGGGTTCCGTTTTTGCCATTTTGGCTACGGAACCCTAAAAAATAACTGCTAAAGACTCTGGTTGCCATGGGATTCGAACCTGCTTCCTCTGGATTGCCGGTCCAACGTGCTTCCAATTACACCAGACGACCTTCCGTCGATCACAGCAATTTTAGTCAACGGTATTGTGAAGCTAATCACTAGCGAGCGACATCTGTACTTAATGTTTCGAAGGTACTACAACCTAGCCACTACAAGTAGTCACACTACTTAATACTATCTAAAGTATAAATACTGGATGTCATATACCAATAGATGGCAGCACCAGGTCTCTAGTTATACTAGAAAACCGCAAGGTATTCGGAAAGAAGGTGCAGCAATTGCTTGCCAATAGAGTATGGTCTATAAGCAAGCAATGCATGTATTGCTGCACCCAAGCCTTGTAAGGGATTGCATATATCCGAGAAAATTGACTGGTGGTTGCTAAGACCCAGTGGCCGAGTGGTATATGCATCAGCCGCGAAAGCTGAATACGTGGGTTCGATTTCCACCTAGGACTTTAGTGCTCTTGGTCTATTTTTGTTTGGTATATGAAATCCAATATTTATTTATATGATGGTAATAATTTACATGTTCTCGTAAGTGTTTTTTATGTGTAAATCTCAATGTGTGAGTGAGAGTGTTGGGCGATTGCATAAAAAAATATTTATATATAATTATTAGATAATTAAAGGCCTTTTAATGAAAACAGAATTATAAGTTTCCTTTCAAAGTAACGACTTTCTAAAAATATAGTATCCGTTACTGCGTTGATTTTGAAAACATCGAACAATGTTCTAAGCACTAACCACAAAGGCCAATCTTAGATATAGGTTAGGTTAAGTAGATTAGTTAGATTTAATCTATGTACATAAATTGTAGTTTTGAAAATAAATATATTAAAAAAAAGAATAAATATATATTATAGCACTAAGAGTTCGATTTTACAAATAAATTATCACCAAATTAAACATTAAGAAACCGGCTTCAACCGATTTCTCCAAAATCCCCGATTTGTTTCCATGATTGGTTTCCTCAAATCCTACTTTCTGAATGCAAATTCTTGTAAATTAATGAAAATAACCAAAAGTGCCATACATGGACAGTCGGGTTTAAAATTGCATGGTCAGTTTATGAATGAATTCATTCATAAATTTTCCATGCATTTCTGAACGCCCCTGTACCTGTAAAATTTGAAGAGATCCCTCGATTTCTTCAAGATCATCAGACCACAACCTGGTGCCAACGGGACCATCTAGGGGTTATAAGCGTTCAATCACAAAAAAAAAATCAGTTCACGATTCTTGGAGATGTCGGGTAACATACATACCACCTCAATATTTTCCTCTTTATAAGTCTGTTAAAAAAATTATACTCTGTCTAACCATCGTTGTCATTAGAAAATGGCAGGAAATTCAAAAAATATAGGCAATCGCCCCGAACGACTGATAAATCACTGTTTAATAACGCCCTGCTTAGTTGCGAACTTTCCCAACAAACTATTCGAGAGGGCGTTATAAGTCAAAATACCGAAGTAACATACAGTAGAACCCGCTTAATACGATCACGTTTAATACGATTTCCCGCAAAACCGCCATTTTATGACGGTCCCCGTAAGATTAATCATGTTTTCCTACATTTTTTCACGGTTAATATGATTAATTATCCCGTTTAATATGCTATCTGTAATCCAAGTTACATTAACGTATGGCATTATTTACTTATAGATGTAGGCAGAAAGCTACTACTATACCGGAAAAATCAATTCTAGCGACTGTTCCACCTTTGTAGATAACTCTCTTACACAGACCAAGCGACCGATAAAGTATTTGATTCTATTAGGGTTGTTTCCTTAATTTCTTTTGTTTATATGGGCATATGAATCACTTAAGTATATACATTATGTATGAGAAAAATAAATCATACCCACAGTATTTCACTGCGAAACTACAAATTTTACAAAAACAATGCAATTTCTTCCTCCCGCATGATACGGTTTCCCGCTTAAGACGCGTTTTTTGTCTGGTCTCTACAGAATCGTATTAACGGGGTTTCACTGTATTTCTAGAAGTTTCGTAGTTCTGAAGCTTGTGCATTTTAATGGGCCGAAGCGAGCTGCGGCGTCAGATTGAAAAGTTGGTTGTTATGCCTGCTTTTGTAGCTAGTTTTACCTAAACTTAATGTTATTAGTATGATCTCACAATGTCGTAACAGATGTGCTTACCAGAAAAAATCAACAGCGAAATACTCTGGTTGTCACGGGATCCGAACCCGCTTCGTCTGAATTACCGGTCCAACGTGCTTTCAATTACACCAGACGACCTTCCGTGAATCACAGCGAATTTAGTCAATGAATCCCTCCCGCATCCTCTAGATGTCGCTAGTTTAACACTAGCAGTACGCTTAGCACATGATTGGTATGTCGGTATGTCGCAGCGAGAAAGATTTTCCATCTTTTACCAACTATATGAATAGAAGAGGGATGGATAGTCTATCTCGCGGCGACATATTATCGCACTGATCTTGTGCTAAACCTAGAGCACCTTTTGAAAATGGTATAATTAATAAGCAGCGGCCCCTCCGCAAACTTCAAAATCCGTTAATTTCGAGGAATTTTCTCTGTTACTCTAATGCTGCCTTCGTTGGAGTAAGAGAGAAAAAATTACGAGCTTTGGTATTTGTGGTAGTAAAATCGACAAAACACCTGTGAACACAGGCAAAGTGCCAAAATATGTAAACAGAACTTTATTGCCTGGACATAAAGGTGTGTATACATATTTCTGGCACTTTATATCCACAGCTGTGTTGTCGATTGTACAATAAGCTTACTTCGCTTACAGTAGAGTAATTAATAGGAACTAATAATATTTACCTTCATCGTCTTTCTCAAAACCATGCCCCGCAGAGGCACCACTCGGGCCTGGCCTAGACCCGTCTCGCATCTCACAAGCACTATATCACTAATAAAACTATAACCCACTACACTACTATACAAAACACTACTAAACTCTTTGTCAACGACACCGCCATCTATTGTCGGCCACACGTAAGCACTATTACACTTTTTGATAAACACGCCATCTATATTTGACTACACGTTTTATTGATATGAGCGCCATCTATTGGCGGATTGTTGAACTATTTCGGAATTGCGCGCGCGATTTTAGGCAACGGCTATGCGGCTTTGGCGGCATTTTCGAGTTTCACTGCGTTTATTTAATCTGAAACAAACAGATAAAATTGTATTACTGAATTGTCATAATATGTGCAATAAAATATACATGAACATGTATGAAATTTGCCAAAGAAAAAAAAACAAACCATAGAAAATTGTACACCAATAACTCAAGTCGGCTGTTGGGATTTTTTAGGGTTCTGTAGTAAAGTAGGAACCTTTATAGTTTCGCCATGTCTGTCTGGTTGTCTATCTGTCTGTCTTCAGTATTCCGATACAGGCCAAACCTCATGTCAAGAATGAACAAAAGCCTTCGAAATCTTGTGACAAATGTTACGACTTTAGAAAAATAAAAAGCAGTTTATTAACGACTAGCGACCCGCCCCGGCTTTGCACGGGTACTATACCTACATAAAAACCTTCGTCTTGAATTACTTTACCTATTAAAAAGAAATCTTATCAAAATCCGTTGCGTAGTTTTACAGATTTAAGCGTACAAAGGGACATAGGGACAGAAAAAGTGACTTTATACCTACTATGTAGTGAAAAAAACTTTTTTTTATTATTCCATGTTGCTAGCAAACAAGCACATGTACTATCCATTAGTAAGCGATAGCTGTAGCCTATGGTGGCCTGTGACGTCAGTAAAAGTGATATTACACAATTGTCGCACCTGGATGCTTAGCCAAGTTGCCAATCGCTTACGCTTAGTAGCCTATCGTAGTTTTCACTCTCTGTCACTCTTTCATATTAGTGCCACAAAGACAGTTAGCCACAGATGTCATATATACCATAGATCAAGCAAACGTATCTACTTAGCGTGTTAAGTGAACTCTGTGAAATCCACTGAGTTGTCCGTCTTTAATCGCAGCTGGCAGCTTTCGGGCGTTAAATTTTGTAAGTTGAAGTGAACACAAACATTAATAATGCCTCCTTAAGTAATATTCATTGCAGCAACACAAAAAAATATGAATACTCAAGGGCCTGAGACATGTTTAAAATCATAGGCTAGTAACAACTTCAGTACAAAATTTGACACGCTCGGCCGCCATGCAAATGAATGAACTTGTTTCTTCTATCCAAATCTAATTATGTGCAGTTAGCTGCCTTTCGTTAACGATTGATGATTAAGCGTTAGCGATTGGCAACTTGTCTAAGCACCCTGTCACCTTGACGAAATAGAGACCTGAAACTCCTTCATAATATATTGAGTTACAACAGAAATCATGTTGTTCAACTTTTGAACTGAAGTCAAGTTAATTTGTTGACACGCAGTGACGTTTCCCGTGTCTCGCTTCGCTTTGTAAAACTTTATTAATTTACTTTGAATCAACTTTACTCTCACCTGTCAAGAATGTCAATGTCTTACTTGGAATAATAGTATTACAAACGGTCTCATTTAGTTATGAATATCATATAAAAATGTACACTCAGTTTTGTAAATTTCTTATGTGTACCTACTGCTGCTGATACCCAAAATAAATAAAATAAACTAAAGATAAATCATTGCAACATACGTCGGATGTTGAAATTGACTTTAGTTGTGAAACTATAGTACATTTCGATACAAGCGCAAAAACATTTTTTTCGACGAGGGTGAAAGTTGGAGCCCGAGTGTAACGAGGGCGACAATCACCCGAGTTAAAAAGAAGTTTTTATAAGTGTATCGAACGACTTTTTTCATAACAAGTGCCTCGGAAAGAGAGATTTACGCACGCGAAGCGCGCGCAAAGTTAACTTTTCCGCATTCGTTAGGAAAAGTAAATTCATAACTTGTGTCAATTTAAGACATCTTCACTCGTTTCGAATTTCATGTTTTTCGCACTGGTGTCGTAATGTAATATTGTGACAATTATTATTTTAAAAATACCTATTCAACGATATTTACGAATTAATTACGTCAAAAATCACCCCCACTTTACGTGTAGGCACGTGAAGGGGAGGTACCCAAAATTATATTTTTTTTCTAAATTTAGTTTTACCACTTTGTGGGCGTAATTAGTAATTGAATACTTATACGAAATAGCAATTTCTAGTACTAATGGTCACTGAACTATAAAGTTTCTAATTTACTACGGTGTCCTAAAACGAGTGATTCAATACTTTATCCTTAACTCAGATATTAGTATCCCGCACAAAGAACCCAACAAGAAACTAGTAAATTTAATAAAGAAACAACTGCGCTCACAATGTACATAATACCATCCCTACCGACCCAGAACACCTTTAAGCAAAACTCGACCTTATTACGTACGAGTCACGGAAGATAGTGGCATCAAATTGCGATAATAATTCTTCTGGTCATAATAAAATAAGTAAAAAAAGTTTTAAGTTAAACGGTTTTTATTGCACCAAAAACTAGAAAATAAAAATTAGTTGTAACTAACCGTAGATGCTACTTTCTGTAGATTGGTCACGTGAAACTATTATCACTGTAGTCTTCCCAAGTCGGATGCTGAAAGCTACGTTTAGCCTCTATGTCAGTGGATTAAGCGTTACCTAATCGGAAACTTTTACCAAACTGAAATAAAAACGTGGGGCGTACGCAATTGTGATTAAGTCACTATAGTTATTTAAGAACACACATAAAAATCAAGACAGCAATAGTGTAATAAGTTTTGTTCTGACCTTGATAAAATGTATTTACCTCTGTAGAAGTGTTGGATGATTAATTGCAAAATTAAAGTTACAATTACTGCTACATATTTTGAACTTACATATTTCTTTATAATAACGCCCCACGTTTTTATTTTAGTTTGGTAAAAGTTTCCGATTAGGTAACGCTTAATCCACTGACATAGAGGCTAAACGTGGCTTTCAGCATCCGACTTGGTAAGACTACAGTGATATTAGTTTCACGTGACCAATCTACAGAAAGTAGCATCTACGGTTAGTTACAACTAATTTTTATTTTCTAGTTTTTGGTGCAATAAAAACCGTTTAACTTAAAACTTTTTTTACTTATTTTATTTTAAAGTTTTTAGTGCAATTGTTAAGTTTATTTCCGATACTATACCTACTTATCTTAGATCAAAGATGTTGTTTACAATATGCGAAGTAAATTTTTTTATATTGTACACATTATACAAGTCAAATTTCGAGACTATAAAATATAAACTCGTACTGTCAGTCGACCAACCGGAGGACCGCAGGTCTGACGGAAAGTCTGACGCCAACTGAGGGCCCAAAGGGTCAATCCAAGCAGTCTATCAACCGGAGGGCCATAGGCTCGACGGCACTATGGCACGCAGGGACCGCCGGAGGGATTCGCCCTACGCTACGCGATCCACTCACGCTGTCACTCTATCAGCTGGAGGGCCGCAGGCCCGACGGCTCGCCCTACGCGATCCACTCACGCTGTCACTCTCTGTCTATCAACTGGAGGACCTCAGGTCTGAGTGCACGTCTTACGCAAGCCACCTACGCTGCCAGTCTATCAACCGGAGGGCCGCAGGCCCGACGGCACGCCCTACGCGAACCACTCACGCTGTCACTCTATCAGATGGAGGGCCGCAGGCCCGACGGCTCGCCCTAAATGATCTATTCACGCAGTCACTCTATCAGCTGGAGCGCCGAAGGCCCGGCGGCTGGCCACCCTACGCAACGCGATCCACTCACGCTGTCACTCTATCAGCTGGAGGGCCGAAGGCCCCACGGCTCGCCCTACGCTACGTGGTCTACTCACGCTGTCACTCTATCAGCTGGAGGGCCGAAGGCCCGACGGCTCGCCCCACGCTACGCGGTCCTCACACGCTGTCACTCTATCAGCTGGAGGACCGCAGGCCCGACGGCTCGCCCTACGCTATGCGATCCACTCACGCTGTCACTCTATCAGCTGGAGGGCCATAGGCCCGACGGCTCACCCTACGCGATCCACTTACACTGTCACTCTATCAGCTGGAGGGCCGCAGGGCCGACGGCTCGCCCTACGCGAACCCGAAGGCCCGACGGGTGAACTCACACTATCAACAAGCGGACCGCAGGTCCGCCGCCACGTCCTATCCGAACCACCCACGCTGTTAGCGGTTATGGCAAACTAATAGCGGTTATATTGCAGTATCAGATTTGAGGATTTGGAAGTGAGTATTCAGTATATATGTTTTTACCCATTAGCTAAAACTTTACTTTAAATTCAACATTTCGATAAGCCTGGCGGTTATGGCAGGCAGGGGCACGTGTCTCAGCAGCATCAGGTTTGAGGAGTTGGAAGTCAGTATTAAATCCGTCTGTATCTTTTCTTCCAATATTCCGCAGGGTTTGAAGACGAAAGTCTTTGATCAGTGTATGTTGCCAGTGATGACATATAGGTGACATAAGTGGTACTAAACCGTGGTCGCTTACAATGGCCCTCATAAGAAGGCTCAATGTCACCCAAAGGGCAATGGAGAGGGCTATGCTGGGAGTCTCTGCGATATTGGATTAGAAATGAGACCATCCACAGCAGAACCAAAGTAACGGATATAGCTCTTCGGATCGCTAAACTGAAGTGGCAGTGGGCGGGGCTCGTTGCGCGTGGAACCGATGGCCGTTGGGGCGTTAAGGTTCTCGAGTGACGTCACGTATCGGAAGGCGCAGCGTGGGTATGGGTTGACCCCCAACAAGGTGGACTTAAGACCTGGTGAAGGTCACTGGATGCGGGTGGCACAGGGCCGGTCCTTGTGGCAATCTTTGGGGGAGGCCTATATTCACCAGTGAACGTCTTTCGGCTGATATGATGATGATGATGGTAATGACATCCGTATGTTTCTATCAAATATCTAAAGCAGTACTTCAAAATCTACATATCGCTAAACCTAGCGGTTGTGGCAGGCAGTTACACTGGAGTATCAGATTTGAGGAGTTGGACGTTAGTACCTATTAAATTCGCATGTTTCTACTTAATATCTAAAGAACTTCTTTAAAATCAAGATATCGATAAAAGATAAACCTTGCGTTTATTGTGGGCAGTACCGCAGCATCACGAGTGAGGAGTTGGAAGTCAAGATCAGGCTGTTAGTATTTGATTATGCCAAACATGCTACACTTTCATTTTCACGTGTCTAACACTCTCGGTTAAGGTTAGCAGTACGTCTGCAGCATCAGGCTTTGAGGATACAAGGATAAAAATATTATAATATTGCATTGTCATGGGGACTTGATAAGAATTCCAAATTTTATTGATTTCAGTGCAGTAGAAGTGGTCGAAAAATCGATCACAAGATTTGAAGCATCGACGACAGTTGATACGCGGTGAAGTTAATAAAAACCGTTTAAAAAGTTGTTTATATGAAACTGCGAGTACTTAGAGGACTTATACGTATATTCGCCATCAGATATATCGTTGCGTCCGGAGTGTTCAAAAATATCTGAACACGTCTTTATTGCCGTAGCGATAGAAGCGTGTTTAGATATTTTTGATCGCTCCGGACGGTACGATATATCTGATGGCGTCTTTATCTTGAGATTATTTAATAAGACGATGAAGAGGAAGGCGGTACTCTAGATTTTTATTTATTTACAAAAGTTGACAACAGAGCTCTCAGCCCACCTGATGAAAAGCGGAAACTGAGGCCCATGGACATAGTGATAAAAAAAATCGCCTATGAGCCGCCTACCCTGAGGACTTAGATGGATTGCCTCTATGCCAGTAATTACACTGGCTATCGAGATCAGGTTGTCGTGATTCTACTCTCGTACTTTTATTTGTGATTTATAGAGTCGTCAACACACCTTAAAGCCCCTACCTTACAGATGTCAAGATATGTCTATTTATTGTCTTTTCCCTATAAACGCATTAAGGCATACACGCGGTGCGTTTTTGGGTTTTAAGACACCTCGTGTATACATACAAGACGTAATGAAATACATGGCTGCCAACCAAATTTTAAATGTAATTTCTGATGAATCGTAAACTATGGAAAAGCTATCTTTTTAGGGTTCCGTAGCCAAAATGGCAAAAACGGAACCCTTATAGATTCGACATGTTCGTCTGTCCGTCTGTCCGTTTGTCCGTCTGTCCGTCTGTCACAGCCGATTTACTCGGAAACTATAAATGCTACAGTAATGAAGTTAGGATATGTGTTGTATGAATTGCTATAGGATTATGATACTATATTGTAAAAAAAACATTGGGGGCCCTCCATACATGTAACTGAGGGATAGAAAAAAAAATATAGTTGTACATAAGCGTGTGGGGTGTTAATAGAAAGGTCTTTGAAAATTATTTGACGGTTTATAAATCTCATTTTTATTTAAGCAAATCGTTTTCGAGATATCAGCTCTCAAAGTCTGAAAATTGTGTCCCCCCCTCTATTTTTTAAACTACGCGATATAAAATTAAAAAAAAAATATGTCACGCACATTAATAAACTCTAGCAACGATTTTTGGTTTGATTCAATTATCTGTTATAGTTTTTGAGGTAGGTTGATTTAACTGTATTTAAATGATAAATTGATAATGGTACGGGACCCTTCGTGCGCGAGTCCGACTCGCACTTGGCCGGTTTTTAATTTTGACGTCTCCCGCCCGACCTTGTTGATTAATAAAAATGTGCTTGACTAAGAATATTTCTCAAATTTACAATTTTATTTGAAAATAAGTGTGTGGTCGTAGAAAAAGTATTGTATGCAACATTGTTTAACTGAGTCAAAAAATCTCGTGGCGTCTTCAGCTTCGCCTCAAATTGTTATCCACGCCACTCACCTTTATTGACCTCTCTTAAACAAGGGTTGCATAAAATACTATTTCAAAAGGCATTTAACTATGTACAATTTTATTGCAATCGATTCTGATCTACTTAATTCCATTTCCGTTCACTTGTTTACTTTGTTAGTGGTAAAGAAACATTTTCCTATTACCGAAAATCGGTATTTTTGGTGAAGTATCAATCATTCGATCATTTGCTGCTGTTTCTTGGGCGGGGGCCAACTTTTCCAGTTATGTATTCGACTGTACCAGAGACAAGTTTCATGAAAAGACTTATTATTAACAGAAAACCGGCCAAGAGCATGTCGGGTTATGCTCAGTGTAGGGTTCCCTAGTTCTTTAAAAATGGCTAGGACGATTATGTTCGAAATAATTGAATTTGAAAGTAGTCTATAGACCATAAATTATTATTTTTGATTTTTTTTATACTGTCTATGGCAGCTACGTTAAATAAATACTCAAAGTTAGAAAAAACTGTGTAAACGTGTAAATTAAGTCCCGAAATATTACCACACTAAAACTCGGGTTCCTATTATTTTTAGAAGTACTAAAAGAATCGCGTTACGTAATCGTCATTCTCGTGGAATGCTCCTGGAACGTTAAATGAAATCCTGTAAATATTGACTTTAGAAAAAAATATATTTTGCGACCCTCGTTTTAAACAACCTTTTCAACGATACCTACACTATAGGATTACAGCAAGCACTTTAAGGAACACTCAATAAGCGTCAGATTCATCATCATCATCGCTGGGCAAGCGGATTTAAGCAGCAGCGTCATCATAGTGGACACATTACTGCGATCGCCAATCAGCATGCCCAGCGTGGTGATTATGGGAATTTACCTCCTAACGTGTCTATACGCATAGTAAGTAGGAGAGGCCTACGTTCAGCAGTGGACTGAGATATGCTGATGATGATGATGATGGTAAATCGTATACGATTAGCGATAAAAACTAAATGTTTGAGAATGACAGATTCGAACGAAAAGTTGTGTGCTAAGCGTGCAGATGCAAGTCATCTCTCGTAGCTGTAGCTGCTACGGCGTAGAATGTTCTACGGCGTAGCGGTTTCTACGACATTGCTGGCTAACCTCTTTATTTATTTTTAAGACCTGGCCACGACATTGGTCTAAATTACGAATAGATTGTAAGTGTTTAAATGTTATCTGTCTCTGAGTGTACTGACATCTGCTGTGTAATGGGGCGGGTTTTTGATAGCTTTCCTTTTTGTGGCATTTCCTCCGGAAGTTCGAGTGGTTTATTTACACATACATACTATAGCTATGCAGAAAGTGGAGAATTTCAAGTTTTAACACGTTCGCCTCCAGCTCTCTTATTCACACATTCGACGCCGCGTTCATCAACGAGCTCGACGACGAGACAGCCTTCACTTCGACGTCGAGCGCAGCGCTGCGAAAAACGGTATTCACTAACGTAGAACAGCTCGTCGTCGAACTGTAGGCGGTAACTCTCGACGCAGTGTAGTTCCAGCTCACATTTTGTCCTTTACAACAATTGAAGCCAAAGGTATCGATATTTAACTAAACTGTTAAAGTCACGTGTATTTAGTCACTACGCGCGACATGTTTCGGAGAGCCTAGGTCTCCATTATCAAGCACAGAGCCCGCGTTCATGCCTCGCGACTCGCGCAAACGTAATAAACACGTCGCGCGTAGTGAAATACACGTGAGTTTAACAGGGTTTTCTAAATCATCTCCGAAAATTGTTTGTATGAATTACATCGCAACCAATTTTTCGCATAAAATCATTTCGCCGAATGATCATGTTCCAATTGAATTTTATGAAATCGTTTCATTTCCCAACTAAATGGTTGGCAATTTAATCTTTGGGCTTGGTTTTTAATTGGAACTTTTTATAATACATATTTTCATGGTGTTTATGGTTTAGTTGGTATAATATACATTTAGTTAACTAATAACAAAACAGTCGGTTCTGGCTGTACGGTCGCAGTTTCACCTAACACTCCTTCTCGCTTCGCTCGTCGTCTTACCTAACTGGACTCTGTGAAATGTTTTTTTTAACGATATTCTTTGTTAGGCGAGGTCATAATCACGGTTATGCTAAAAAGTTTCCACATATAGGTACGAAAATGATGACGAAACGTTATTCGGCCTAGTGAAAGAGTTGACAAATGATGAGTAGGTATTAGGGTGGGTCACTGATGTATGAAGAAAAAAAAAGTATTTGTTTTTTACTAGGAACAGTTGTCAATAGTTCCGTAATTAGGTCGACAAAGAGTGTGCAAAATTATTTGGCCATCGGAATTAATTTTCTGCCTCCGGATCTAATTGAAAGATTTCATAGAAACTTCAGTACATTTTGTACTGACCACAGTTGATATCTATGTTTTTACTTTTTATTGCAACTTGAGCTATGTTTGAGTATTGTGTTTACCTGGAAATAGCTTTTCTATAGTTATGGAGCCAAAAGAGACGAAAAAAAAGTCGAAAATAATAACTTTTTTTTTTGAAGTTCCATACATTTTAAGAAAATTACTAATCAAATCCGGAGGCAGAAAAACTTAAACTAAAAATACAATAAAAATAAGAGTGATAATCAAATATCAAATGGCACCGTTTTGTAACTATTATCTTCAGAAAATCGAAATTTTTGAAAAATGACCCACCCTAGTAGGTATGCTAAAAGCATTGTGTCATCACAATAATCCTTTTTATAATAATTCTGCCAAATGAAACGTTGTCGTACAAAAATTTGCTTATAGTTGGTTGCCAAAGTGAACCATCGGCGAAATGTTGGTTGGGAAAAAAAAGTTCGGAGAAAAGGCAGAACCCCGTTTAACAGTTTAATTATATAAGGAAGAAACATAAAAAAAAAACAGAAAAAGTTACCTACATGTTTGTTAATTGGGTACCCAACTGGGTAGTAATCCTTTATTGTATAAACTTAATCTAAATTATCAAATAAACACACAAATAAAGAAATCTTATCTAAAATATAAACTAATAATCTAAATAGAAAAGCTAAAAATACATTTAATAAAAATACTTACCTACAAAAAAAAAACTCATAAAAAGAATACCCCGTTGAGCAGGTCTGTCTGTGGCATGGACCCCATGACGCTGGCGGCGACCCTCTTTGGATCGCAATGCTTATCCTTTGGGAAAAATAGGCGCCAGCTCTGGGGTCCCCAGAAGCGTGGATCAACTGAGACGACAGGGTCCTCACAAATTGCTTCATGTCGGCTGACCAGGGCCCTAAGGTCTCCACCGCAAGCGCCGCAAAATCATAGTTTTGTAACAAACTAGAATACTTGCGGCGCTTGAGGATCTGAGCCTGATCAGCCGCAGCACCGGCCGAGGTGCGTGTTACCTGGATCGCGTTTTATAAAGTTACAATTTACAATTTCGCTGTTTGCCTCTCTTTCTAGCCAATATGTGCGTGCGTTAGAGAGGCAAACAGCGAAATTGTAAATTGTAACTTTATAAAACGCGACCCTGGATGTGGGACTGGGCGAATGTATCTACACATGTCACGTCCCACACCAGGGCCCTACCTAGTTTCCATGGCACCAATGTTACCCCATCTGGACGCTTGCCATCGTCTCTCACCATACCTGTGGGCTCCAAGGTAGAGGGTATTGTTTGTTAATTGAAAATATGAATCTGAAAGTAATAACATTGCAAATTCGTTACTTATTTTATTTCGTTCCATTATACCAATTAATTGATGGAACGGTTTCGCTTACCGAGAAGAAGCAACGAAATTATTATTTTATACGTTATTTCTTTTAAGGTAGCAATGTACAAGTTGCAAAGCATTATCATTATCAATATAATTTAACAGTTAAAATCACGTGTAATTAGTCACTGCCCGCGACATGTATGACATTTTTGTTGGTGGTAGGACCTCGTGAAGGGTCCGCCCGGATAGCTACCACCGTCTTACTCGTTAACCAAATAGTACTGTGTTCCGGTTTGGGGGTAAGATAGCCAGTGTAATGACTGGCATAGATAGAGGCAATCTATCTAAGTCCTTACGGCCCGGCCACGACATTGATCTAAGGCGACCAGCGGCGAGCGAATCCATGAGTTGGAGTGGGATGCCGTTATGGATATGATAGGGAGCACCATACGTTTTCCGCTAAGCCGGTCGCCTTAGGCGATTTTTTGGTCACTATGTCCATGGGCCTCAGTTCCCGCTTTCCATCAATTCAGATGGGCTGAGAGCTCAGTTGTTTACCTTCGTCACATTAAAAAAATGTTTCGGAGAGCCTAGATCTTCATTATCAAGCACTGAGCACGCATTCACGCCACGTACTGCAGTGTTATTCACTAAGGAAACCGCCTTGCCGTCAGCGCTGTGTCAGCGCTGCGGCAGCGTCGAGCCTAATAATGGTATTCACTAATGTACTTTAAACGACACTAATGCTCGGCAACGAATGCGGCGTGAGCTGGAACTACACTGCGTCGGGAGTTTGACGTTTAATGTACGAACTTCGTATTCTCTAACGAAAAACAGCGACGAACTCGCCCACAACCTCGCTCACAGTCTCGATTCCTAATGTCAAATAAAACAGCTGACGCTCGTCGGGCAGCCCGCACGCGCTGCACACGTATCCGATGTGGCATGGCCTTTACGGTAAGAGTTGGAGTGGTGACAAATGTATTTTCACTGCCGCCACATGACTGCCCTTGCATGAAATTGGACTTCAAAGACATGATATTAAATTAATGTAATACTTTTTATTTTATACATACACAATCCTCCTGTTTCAATGATCAAAGCGCTGCCCGCATGAACCCACGCACGTCTCGCTACACATTTACACACAATACACATACACAATACACACAATATATAACACGGTAAAGGGGTAAGCATGTAAATCAAGAACGAAGCCATTTTGCGGGTAGAGATGGGAAAGATATCGATAGAATTGTCGATAATTTGGTGCATTAAAATAAAACTATGAAAACGGATAAACTCGCGTATGTTAACTAACTTTTACTTCATTCCGACGTTTCGAATATTTTCACACTTTACAGGGTTCGTGGTCTGCGGATGACTCTACAGACCACGAACCCTGTAAAGTGTGAAATATTAACGAATACCATAATTACTTTTGTGAAATAACTTAAATTGTTTTACTAAACATTTTGGAGATGAATTTTTTGCATCCTATCTAGAGCATCGAGACGGTGTTAGGCGAACCTATCACAAAGATGCGAGCAATATCTATTCCACGTAAGACCAAACTTGTATCTTATTAACAGAGATCGGATTTTTGTGCGACATCTCATACTAAATGTCATCAAAATCACGTAAGTCACTAAGAATGTCGCAAATCCATCCGATCTCTGCTTATAAAGAAGACAAAGCTGGTCGGGCGCAAAAAACCGACGCACCCTATTCAGGATGCCCAGCTTTTTTGATGTCGTGGTAATTAATAACTGAATGTATTGCTTATCTGCTATTCTATCATAATAAACTTGTTTGCTTACGGCAAATAAAGTAGTGATGGTAATGAACAATAAAAACGCATAAAAAATCTGCCAAATATGATCACATGATTTTTAAAAAGCCCCAACTCTCACCATTGTATTATCCTTAAACCAATAAACAATAAAATAGAGACGTAGATAGATTATGGATAGATACGTATATTTCATTGAATTGTTTGATTACATTTTTGACAACAGCGATATCGTTTAGAGGTTTGAAACTTGTTTACTGATTTAAGACAAGTACGAATGAATAAGATAAGCTGTACCTACATTATGTTATTGGTACCTCCGAGGATTAAATAGCATTATACAATAACGAGCCAATTTGTAAAGTTATAGTTCGAACGAACTTTGCCCAATTTATCCTAAACCTAAGCGTATTACATTAATTACTTATACACCTGGGCTCGTGCCATCCATTTTAGTATTGATTATTCTATTAATAATATGTAGGTGACCAGTTGGCTAATGATTTTTTTATACTGCACTGGTGTGAAAAAGTTAAAACGAACACTTGATATTCCACGGGTTTTACCTGTACATTTAGGGAGTAAATGAGGACCGAGGGGTTTTAGGGGCGTAATATGTGTTACCTAACCATTTTTGTTCTTTTTTTTATGTGACGAAGGTAGACAACTGCGTTACCAGCCCACCTGATGGAAAACGGGAAATGAGGCAAGTTAACGGGTAAGACGGTGATAGCTATCCGGGCGGACCACACGAGGTCCGACCACCAGCTAAAAGTTTCTTTCTATCTATGGACAAATATCTACGAAAATCAGAAAGCTACGTTACTGAAACACAGCAGTGCCAACGACAGAATCTGTCTAGAGCCTACCACGAACACCAAAAGTCGCATAGTGCATCTGATGCACTATGCGACTTTTGGTGTTCGTGGTAGGCTCTAAGACCTCTTTCGATTTCTAATTTTTTTTGTGGTGGGTTTCCAAAATATTACCTTAGTTTTATAAAATAAGGTGTAAATAAATATGGTCAAAAATATGTCGCAGTGCACATTCAATCTGTGCAATAAGAACGTAGTAGGTAACATATTTATAAGAGGATTTTTTTGATACATATTTTTGCACTTGACTGTACCTATAGGAAGTATAGGAACAATTTTTTTGTTACTTACGTATTTAAATTTTATAATTTATTTTGCCTCCACGATGGTAACAAGTAATCATAAGAAATTTTGTTAGTGAAATGAAATACTTGTACAACTGAAATAAAGACTGCAAATATTTCAATGATTGTACTTATAATAACTGGACGTTTTACAAAATGAAAAATATAATTGGTAGCCTATATATCGATATTTTATGTCGATACTTTAAACATCTTTACCGCCGGCCGTAAAAAGTACCGCGATATTTCAAGTTTGGGTGTTCAATAGATTTTCTTTACTTCTGGACATTTTCACTTTTAGGGACACACGATTAGCGCGTTTAAAAACCTTAATTGCAGTCAGGTTTGTTATGATATCTTTAGGAATTAAGATTGATTGGCATTTTTATATTATAATAGCACATCAGCATGTTTCAGCCGTGTGGTGACGGCAATAATAATACATTTGTCACCACCCCAACTCCTCCTGCGGGTGTCGTAAGAGTCGACTAAGGGATTGAAGTGTCACTGACCATTATTTGATAAAAGATTAATAATGGGCAGCAGCGTCATCATAGTGGACACATTACTGCGATCGCCAATCCGCTTGCCCAGCTTGGCGATTATGGGCATTTACCTCCTAATGCGTCTATACGCATTTAATAGGAGAGGCCTACGTCTAGCAGTGGACTATCATAGGCTGATGATGATATTTCAGAGAGCCTAAGTTTCGCTCGCGAGTCATGAGGTGCGAACGCGGGTTCAGTGCTTGATAATTGAGACCTACCCCCTTATTCATAAACGTTTGTTAACTTAACAAGCCGCTAATAATTGTTTGTCCCTTTTGCTCTTATGGACACATTGTTAAGACCGAAAGGGACAAACAATTATTAACGGCTTGTTAAGTTAACAAACGTTTATGAATAAGGGGGATAGGCTCTCCGAAACATGTCGCGCGTAGTGACTAAATACACGTGAGTTTCACTATTTAGTTATATTTATAGTTATTAATATGTCTCAAGGAAGTTTAAATTCATCACCATCAACATCAGCCAATGATAGTCCACTGCTGGACGTAGGCCTCTCCTATTAACTATGCGTATAAAGGTATTAGGAAGTAAATGCTCATAATCGCCACGCTGGGCGAGCGGATTGGCGATCGCAGTAATGTGTCCACTATGATGACGCTGCCCGTCATCAATCTTTTATCAAATAATGGTCAGTGACACTTCAATCCCTTTGTCGACTCTTACGATGCCCACAGATGGAGTCGGGGTGATGACAAATGTTTAAATTCAGTAGCAATAAATTTAATACAATTCCATGCTCTACAGAAAACATTTATATTTTTGGAAATGTCAATATTCCTACAAAATAACTATTATGAAAGCCAATTATATCCGATTATCCGGTTAGTGATGTTCCTTTTACCTTCCTCAAACTGAATTATTTCTTAACCGTGAATGTTTTAAAAAAAAAATGTGTGCTCTAACTTTTCATCCGGGGCTCATAAAAATATGATTAAATCACGAATAGCGCGCTTTTAGAATACTTGAAAATAAAACTATTTTCAAACATAATCGAATCCTACACTGTCCAGCTATGGAATCCTACATTGAGCATGGACCGTAGATCGCAGAGTAAACTTTATAAGTAAAATAAATAATAAAGTAATATAACGCTTGTGATCGAATGGTAAAACGCACGGCTTCTAAGCGAACCGTGGGCTCTGTCTCCGGCTAGTAACAATGAGTTTTTCAAAAAAACTTACGTACTCATTGATATTCACTAGTGCTTTACGGTGATGGAAAACATCGTAGGAAACCTGCATACAACTGCAAAGAATTTCAAGGGCGTATGTGAAGTCCCCAACAAGTACTGGGCCAGGGTTGGGACCACGCAAAATAGGCACATTTGATGTCGAGTTAATATGCCGTGTGGTGACGGCAGTAAGAATACAATTGTCACCACCCCAACTCCTCCTGTGGGTGTTGTAAGAGTCGACTAAGGGATTAAAGTGTCACTGACCATTATTTGATAAAAGATTGATGATGCAGCAGCGTCATCATAGTGGATACAACTGCGATCGCCAATCCGCGTGGTGATTATGGGCATTTATCTCCTAATGCGTCTATACGCATAGTTGGTAGGAGAGGCCTGCAGTGGACTATCATAGGCTGATGATGTGTGATGTCGAGTTCTGGAAAAAAAATCCGAACAGAACATTTTCGAGGAAAGAAATACCCGGAAGGAAAAAATCCCGGGAGGAAAAGGCCGGAGAAAAATTCTAGGGCCACAGCCCTACAGCGGAAGTTAAATTGAGGCTGCGATGTGGAAGAGTTGATATTACTGTGCTTCATCACAGATTTGGGGCTCATTTCGCCCGGAACTTTTCGGATGGATTCAATTTTAAATGACGCGAGTTGGATATTTGTTTTGCTTCGGAATTATTTTGATTTATTTCCACTGAATCCGTTTAATTTCGTGGAAAGTTGGTCCCTATTTTCAAAATGTATTTTATCTATGTAGGTACCTACTTTTAACTTAATTGAATCCTGACCATGTCCTAGAAACTTCATAATTTACGTGAATTCCTAAACCAAATTGGCCACAAGTCAAATTTTATTATAGTACACAAGACTACATGAATAATAAAACACGGTGGGAGTAATTTGGGATTTAATTATTAGTTTGTTAAAGTCATGACATTCAATTACGATAATTTACGCTTGGAGACCTTGTACATCTCTAAACGTGCATTATATAATGTTATTATTATATACCTATTCGGAGAGAAACCTTTAAATAAATAAATAAATAAATAAATATCTTGGGACATCTTACACAAATCGACCTAGTCCCACGGTAAGCTCAATAAGGCTTGTAATGTGGGTACCAGGCGACGATATATATAATAAATAGATACATATAGATACTTAAATACATAGACAGCCATGACCAAGGAACAAACATTTGTGATAAATAAATACACAAAGAATGCCCTCGCCGGGATTCGAACCCGGAACCTCCAGCTTCTTAGGCAGGGTCACTGCCAACTAGGCTACGGAGGCTGACAAGCTGAGAATGTTTTTACTTCTCTATAAATTATTAAATGTTACTTATAAATGTTCTGACTTTTTAGAGACTTTACATCTCGTGTTATTATTATCATCATCATCATCATCATCATCATCATCATCATCATCATCATATTATTATTATATTTCAATTTATTTAAAATCAATTTTATGTTTTTTTTTTAATGCATGTTAGTTGTAAGATGTAGTAAGTAAGTTTCTTACCAGTTCTTCTTGGGTCAGCGGTGTAGGGTTAGAACCGGAAGTAGTTTCAATACCTAGACGATTCAAAAGAGTTTGTTGCTATTCCAATTTGAATAAAGAATTATTTGACTTTGAATTTGACTTTATGACAGTTCCTAAGCTCGTATAATTTGACATTTAGCAACGCTCGACCCTCCTACTCCTCGGCTGAAGATACTCCTGACGAAGATCCTCTTAGCAGACTAAACACGTCGAATAATCATCGACTTAAATTAAGCTAGTAACTCGATTCGCTATGTAAAAAAATAGGTATGTGAGTTTTGTCAGCCTCCTTAGCCTAGTTGGTAGTGACCCTGCCTTCGAAGCTGGAGGTTCCGGGTTCGAATCCCGGCGAGGGCATTATTTGTGTATTTATTTATCACAGATTTTTGTTCCTTGGTCATGGCTGTCTATGTATTTAAGTATATAGATACTTAAATACATAGACAGTATATGTATCTATCTATATATATAAAAGAAGAAGCTCCCTTATAAAGATGCACGCACAGCCTAAACCCCTGGTCCTATAGACTCCAAATTTGGCACGTAGGTTCCTTTTATGGTGTAGACGAGCACTAAGAAAGGATTTTACAAAATTCACCTTCTAAGGGGTTGAAATGGGGGTCCAAAGTTTGTATGGCGAAATAAGATTAGTTGAACTATTTGATCCGAAACTTCGCAAGAGTATTCTTTAAAGTAATTGAGTAAAGGAATGTTTAAGGTTTTTTGAAAACTCACCCCTGAAAAAGTTAAAAAGGGTGACGAAGTGAAAGAATCAAGACGGGTATCGTTTTTATACTTTATCGAGTCGTAGATTACGAAAACAATAACGATTTTAAAATTTAACGCGGCGGACATGAAATATTATGTACACGGTTATGGTGTTATGGGGTAAATTTCGAAAAATATCAATATAATTTTATTATTTATTTATATATCATGTTCATTTATGGTTCTAGAGATTCCAAATATAGTGCGTAGGTTTCTTTGAGGGTGTAGGGAAGCTCTAAAAATGGTTAGGTCAAAATCCACTCCCTAGGGGGTGCGATAGGTGTCCAGGGTTTGTATGGCGAAACTTGATCAATTAAAATACCTATTTCATCCCAAATTTCACAGGAGTATCCCTAAACATAAATGAGTAAAGACGTGTTTTAAGTTTTTGAGAAATCAATCCTTGAATGTTGTAAAAAGGGCAAACAGTAAAAATCAACATGGATATCGATTCCACGGTTTATCAAGTCATTGTTCACGAAAACAATAACGATTTTAAAATCTAACAAGGCGGACGTGTAACACCGCTTACCCTGTTATGGGATGGAATTTGATAATCTATCTATCTATATACATAAAAGAAGAAGCTCCCTGACAAAGATCCACGCACAGCCTAAACCCCTGGTCCTGGAGATAATAAAGTTCTTCATATGGAATTTTAAGTCAAAATTGCAAGAAAAGTTCGCCATCTTGAATTTAGGCATTAAGTTTAATACGACCGTGATAAAAATTTATAGAACGCAGCCGAACCACGGGTAAAAGCACCATCCGCCACACTTAAATCGGTTAAGGCAAACGCGCGATAATCGCGGGAAAACATTAACACGCAGTGAATAGATGTTAGTACGCGGGCGAAGCCGCGGGTAACTGCTAGTCTATTATATATATCGTCACCTGGTACCCACATCACAAGCCTTAAATTGAGCTTACCGTGGGACTAGGTCTGTTTGTGTATGACGTCCCAAGATATTTATTTATTATTATATCTCGTTAATGTCATTTTAAAAAACCCCAAAGTCGAAACCAACTTGCCAAGGTCACAAAACAAATCTCATAAAAAATAATTCCAGCAGTAACTTAATTCGAAATAAGCCAGCCTAATGCAAACAAACGATCTGGCTAAGCTTTCAAAAATGAATAATCTGTTAGTCTGTTCGATAATTTAAAGCACGTGAAATGCATGAGCGTGGTTTGGTAACAGATGCCTAGGGTTTCTGCACTAACGCGGTCTCTGACAGGGTCTGAAATTCTGAATTATTAAGGGAGTGCTGACGGTCGGACCTTTGCAATATGTATGTTACGTAAGGGTTGACGAATACGTGACGCGTTACCAGTCAATGGGGTTAACCCTTTTTTAATTTAAACTTGCGTGACACATACTAACCATAAATTTAATGCAATTAAACGTTTAAACTTACTAAATAGCTACGAACAAATAAACCATGGAAGCCCCACGCCATACTAAGTTGCCTTTCATAAACGGTCCTTAATTTTAGTTGACAAGTGTCACCCCCTCTTCTATGCATCACGGTATTGAATGTCAATATCAACCTATGAAAACTTGAACCGCCATTTGAAATTAGTTGTGATTGGTCCATCAAAGTTTTATAATGATGATGAAACTTAGTCGACTCTTACGACACCCGCAGAAGGAGTTGGGGTGGTGACAAATGTATTCTTACTAACGTCACCACACGGCCAATTTTATATGTCATATATCAAACAAGGCCTCCCTCCAAGCTGTGCATGTAATAATGATAATGAAACTTAGTCGACTCTTACGACACCCGCAGGAGTTGGGGTAGTGACAAATGTATTCTTACTAACGTCACCACACGGCCAATTTTATATGTCATATATCAAACGAGGCCTCCCTCCAAGCTCTCCACTGATCCCGGTCAAGCGCAGTGTTTGGCCATTCCTTCAAGAAGGAGTCTAGTTCATCTCGCCATCGCCGGCGTGGCCTACCAGATGCTCAATTCAAGTTTTTCGGAATCTCAGTCTATGGCGATATTGCCCACAACTTATTAGGTATCCGGCAGACTTGTCCAGCCCGGTCCCACTTTAGCCTGGCCGCTTTCCGAGCTACATCAAGGATTTGGGTCTGGGAGCGTGGTGTTTCGGACTCGATCTACCGATTTGACACCTAATATGCTACGTTCCATGGCTCGTTGGCAAACAATACAAGCAAAAAATACAACTCAAAAAAGATTTAATAAAACTGTTTAAGGTGTTCCCCAAAATATTAAGAACTAATAGTTAAAAGGAGCTAGGATTGGTTATAATGTAGGCGTTAACCATAAGCACGTGTAATGTATTCAGACAAATTAGCGAGAGGAGAGAGAAACCCTATGTAAATTAGGGATCGATAACATGGCTAAAAGTGTTAAAAGAACAAATATATTTTTCTGAAACATGCAATGAAATATTGTCTTTACGTTCCTTAAAATAGACTCGGAAGTATCGCTTTTAGGGCGCAGTAACTTGCCGGGGACCGAAATGGAATTTCATAATACTTTACCGGCCTAGGCCTGCAACTACATTTTATGTACATAGATTAAATTTAACTAATCTACTTAACCTAACCTATATCTAAGATTGGCCTTTCTGGCATTGTACCGAGGATGCTGGCGGCATTTCCTCGCTGTATCGCAATACTGATGCGTTGTGCGAGGAAGTCGCCAGCTCTTCGGTTTTTAGTCATGTCAACCAGACGTTTCGCGATCTCAGCAAACAATTTGCGTGCGCTGGGGCCCCATAAACCTAAAGTTTCTACGCCAAATGTCCCATATTTTTCCCAGAGTTGCCTGCAAAGTAACTTTTTTAATTTCTTTAACATAGTAATTTTTTTTGTATTTCTTTGTATGTTTGAGAAATGCACCATACATGCCTCGGCGTGAAAACGGATTCCCGGCCTCGTTGCCTATATCACAACTTGGCCGGAAATACTAATTTTCCCGGCCTCTGATGTAACTTCGGGTTCGGGTTACTTACGTATTTCAAGTCGATGATTGCTCGACATGCATTTTTAGAGGGCCTGGGGCCTATTTCTCAAAGCTTGTATATTGTAATACCAACGGAAGTCCTTATCTAATTAATACTGTTAAAAAGAGACTTCCAATTGTATTACAAGTTACAAGCGTTCGAGAAACTGAACCCTGGACTGAAAAACGTCGTAAGACACACGTGCAAAAAGGAAATTCGTAACTCATGTCGATTTAAAACACTTCATCTAAAATTGGGCCAAAATTGCTAGAAAAATAAATTGCTCGCGCAATCCCCAACGAACCAATAAGCAAAATTTTTCAATACATTTCTAAATAATTTACGCTCAATAGAAACGTCAAATTTATAAGCAGTAAGCCAATTTGTAGCGGATCCAATTTATTTCATTTATAATACTGGAGCCTTTTTGGCAAAAAGATTTCGAGTCGATATGGGCTTAATCCGATTTCGATACTTCGAACGGAAACACTCAGCGATGTATTAGGATTTGAGTGTCTATTTTGAGGAAACGCAGTTCTGTTTATTTATTCTCGTGACAGTTTTATTATGGTCACTAACTATAACAACTATGTACATAATGTTAATCATTATCATCATCTCAGCCGACCTCAACATGTACCGGTTAGATGCGACCTGCATCCAGCGTGTCCCGGCGACCTTCATAAGGTCGTCTGTCCATCTTGTGGGTGGACATCCTACGCTGCGTTTGCCTAGCCGTGGTCTCCACTCGAGCACTTTTCGACCCCATCGACCATCTGATCTGCGTGCAATGTGGCCTGCCCATTGCCACTTCAGCTTGCTAATCCGGAGGGCTATGTCAGTAACTTTAGTTCGCCTACGGATCTCCTCATTTCTGATTCGATCGCGCAGAGAAACTCCGAGTATACTAGCCCTCTCCATAGCTCGTTGAGCGACTCTGAGTTTAGAGATGAGGCCGATGGTGAAGGACCACGTTTCGGCGCAATTGTGACTAAATACACGTGAGTTTAACTGTTTAATTACATTCATAATTATTATACCTCACGAAGGTTTATATTCAGTACAAAGTTTAGCGAATGGCATCTCTCAATATGAGCAAACAGGGAAATTACCTGTAATCGATGCAAGGTAAATAATACATATTACGTACATCACATAGCTAGAAAATACTCACTAAATCGTATGAAAAGTGAAGTCACGATGCTTACCTGTAATCATAAAAAAAAATATATAAAACCTTTTCCTTCAGACAATGAATAAAAGTTAAGTTATTTGCTCATCCGGTCCTCCGGTGACACTAGGGCTGGCTCGTTCCTCACCCAACGAATTGGCATTGCCATTCAGCGAGGCAACGCAGTCAGCCTTATGGGCACTTTGCCCAGTGGTAGCGATGTGGGAGACATTTGTATATAGAATAGAATAGAATAGAATATAACTTTATTCAGAACGCTTAATTTAAACTTAACTTAATTACAATGACAGTGGTATATATAGTTTAGGTCCCCGTAGTTCTTAAGGTAGGTTTAGTTTAGAATAGTATAGTTTTTGTTTTTATTTTTATTTTGTTACATTGTCGTAATAATTAATAGTAATTAAATAATTTGTTTGAGTATTCATAATACAGTTTTAAATATGTTTGTACATCTCCAATTGGGTTCTATTATAAAACGGCCTAAAATAAATAAATGACCAAATTAACATTATTAAAACAACCAACTTCAACCGATTTCTCCAAGATCCTATCATCTGTGGTTTCCATCGTTGATTTCCTATCCTCAAATCCTACTTTCTGAATGCAAATTCTTGTAAATGAATGAAAATGATCAAAAGCGCCATACATCCATACACGCACATATAACATTTGAAGAGATCACTAGATTTCTCCAAGATCTCATCATCAGACCCCAACTTGGTGCCAACGGGACCAACTCGGGGACATACACGTTCATTCACAAAAAAAAATTAGTTCACGATTATCGGAGATATCAGGTAACAAAAATCATCATCATCATCATCAGCCTATGATAGTCCACTGCTGGACGTAGGCCTCTCCTATTAACTATGCGTATAAACGCATTACGAGGTAAAATGCCCATAATCGCCACGCGGGGCAAGCGGATTGGCGATCGCAGTAATGTGTCCATTATGATGACGCTGCTGCCCATCATCAATCTTTTATCAAATAGTAGGTAGTCAGTGACACTTCAATCCCTTACATACATATACAAAAAAAAATAGTCGAATTGAGAACCTCCTCCATTTTTGAAGTCGGTTAAAAAGGAGGAGGTTTTCAAGATTCCATCCCCAATAAAGACCATATTCTACGTATACATTTTTATGAAAAAAAAATATTGGCATTATTGTACGTCAAAGACAAAATAAGGTGTACACAAAAATGTTCAAAAATATGTCCCAGTGCACTCTAATTCTGTGTAATACTGTGTGCTACTTTGTCATTTGAAGAAGGCACGGTACTTTATACAAATGACGAAGTATAACATTAATAAGACGTTTACCCCGTAACATATTTATGAGCGGATTCTTTCGATACTATCTATTGCATGCATAATTGTGCACTTGACTGTATCTAATTTGCATTTAATTAAATAAACTCCATAGAATCTCCTTCCCTTAGAAGTTTTGATTTAATAAGTGGCTTGTATTATTATTAATAAACTCGTAACGAAGCCATGTAGTAACTAATGAGGAAATATGTAAATAATTAAGCAAAATTTAATGTAAATGTTTTCCTTCTACCCGTCTTACGAGTAATTTGATATTTTAATTTATTTTCAACGTTTGCTGAGATTCTTTAACTCTTGTTCAATATTAGCTTACTTTTGGATATTTAATAAAAAGGAATTTCATCGAGTAAATGAAAATACACGTGTAACGAAATAAATGTGAGTCATAGGACAAAATAAGGATAGCAAAGTACGCCATACTTTTATCATAGACTACAAAATATACTAGATTTTAAATTTTTTATACTTATTTTCGTAGTAGCATTGTTATTAAAAAAATTGAGGACCACAGAACTTATTAAAAAAAAAAAATTAATGTCAAGGGTGTACAAATAGTTTTTAACTTTAATGCAAACTACACGCTCGGTCAATACCTACGGTTATAATTTTTCCATATTTTTCCGTCCTGTAGTTTTGGAACGCCCTATATGATAGGTATTTTTTCACAAAACGTTTTTGTAAGGGTTTTTTTCTCACTTTTTAACGTCTATTAATGAGGTTAGTGAGAGTCCATAATGGCACCAACGCCGTAAAAAAAAACTTTTGTACTAAGTAAAAACTAAAATTTACCATGGCGTAACCGTCAAAACTAGTTAAAAAAAACATTTATTTTCAAATAGAAGGAATCCGGCAAACTTCATGCGACATTTTTAACATCATACTACGTGAGAAATCCGTTGTTAAAATATTTCCCTTTCCTCAGGGCACATTGTATTTGGGAAAATTTGTTTAAAAGAAATATATTCGCTATACGTGCTTAAATGGCGCGTTTTTCTTTTAAATATATGACCTCTTTAGTTTTTTGGATCGTTCGACTTTCAACAGATTTGCCTACAAAGGGCCTAAATCATAGATTAAACAATATAGCAGATATGCTACCTAGCATTTCAACTGCCGTAGCAATATTATTACCCGATTTTCGTGGTTATCTCATACATTTTTTTGGTAGTTGTAGACTACGTCTACCAATTATATCCAAAAGTTCTTGCATTTCTCACGGGGTTCGTGTGATAAGGCTGCCACCGAAGTCACGGCGGTTGAAACGCTCGGAGAAATGACCCTAAAATGTAAGACCTAATGATGCTATAGTCAGCCTACGAAGCTGGAGGTTCCGGGTTCGAATCCTGGCGAGGGCATTATTTCTGTATTTATTTATCACGAATTTTTGTTCCTTTGAACATATTTCTTTTTCTTTAAGGATCAAGAGCTCGTGATTCTGAAAAGACAATTAAATAACCCAAAAATTACCCATGCATCCTTTAAAAAATATAAAAATGGACAAAACAAAAAGATATTTTCTGGTATGATATTATCATAACGTCTACCTACCTTATATTTATTAATATTTCTATCTATGTATGTATGTATCTTTATGCATCTATCTATTATATATGCCGTCGCCTGGTACCCATATCACAAGCCTTAATTGAGCTTACCGTGGAACTAGGTCGATTTGTGTAATGATGTCCCAATATATTTATTTATTTATTGATATCGCTACTGTTTGTGTTCAATTCTGTAGAAAAATACTAAAGCCGTCGAGTGACACATCTGCTTTTATGAAATCTGCAACCAAATCCTAACATTACTCAGGCAGAAGGGTGCGCCGTAAATTTCCCCTTCGGGTTAAACGGCTGTTATTACCATCCCTTAAACGACAGGTTAAAACCAGTATACGCTAACCCCCATCCCTACTTGCTGCTCATCATCATTAATCATTGATCTACCGTCAATGTGACAAAAGTAACATTGACGGTAGATCTTTCCTTGCATCGCCCCCGCCACCACCGCCTGCGGCCAGTACCCGTTCTAGCAGAGCGTTGGAGTACCACGTGGTATGGTGGAGAAAAACGATCGGCGGTTGTACTTTTCTTAATGTTTATTTAGTAAACACGTAAAACAGAATTGAAAATATGGTTTTTGGCTCTAATTAACACATTTAGCATTATTTAGCATTAATTTCTAAATTATGACATCAGAGATACAACCGGTGCGTGCGGCCATTTTTTGCTGCAGTTTGCGTTGGGCTTTGACCGAGGGTGCTTCGGACGAGGAATGGGTAGAAACATGTCGAGCTATCATCGACTTAATTACGTGATTAAGCAGGTTCGATAATATTTCAATATCATCATCTTTATTTTAGGCATGAGACTTCCACTGTTGAACATAGACTTTTTTACGTGACGAAGGTAGACAACTGCGTGAGCTCTCAGCCCACCTGATGGAAAGCACGATCTGATGCTCATGGGCAGAGTGATCAAAAAATCGCCTATGCACTGCCTACCCTGAGGACTTAGATGGATTACCTCTATCTATGCCAGTAATTACACCGGCTATCTTACCCACAAACCGAAACACAGCAGTGCAAAAACTGCTATTTAGCCGCATGTTAACGGGAAAGACGGCGGTAGCTACACACTGGACACTTTAATCCCTTAGCTGATTCTTACCTTTCTTTTTATTCATATACATTAGACATTATAGGTAGACGTTTGACCACGATCATACCTCCTAGTAAGTGATGATGCAGTCTACGGTGGAGCACGCTGACCTATGAGATACCTATTCACTCTTGCCTTGTACTATGTATTCTGTGCTCTTACGACACCCACAAGAAAATTTGGTTTGGTGATACACTACTACTACTGGCCTTTGCGTCTATTTCAGACTATTTCAGGTGTAAATGCCCTGAAGACATCGCTTTTGGTGGCTAAATAGAACTATGCGAGAGCGGTAAACTTTGCCACAAGACTGACAGGGGAAGTTCGTGTCTGATGTGCCCCCAAGGTGCCTTTTTTCCCTTCTGTCAGCTAAGGTTGCGAACCAGGACCCATCGCAATACTTCCGACCATCCTCAATGCTTTTTCGCCACTCCAATCGATGCCCCGTAAGCGTCTCCCAATTACGATGGTCAATTTTAAAGGCCGTCATGTCCCTCTTTGCACAATCTTGCCGGTGATACACATAGGCCTATTTAATTACTCCTGTCACAACGACGATTTCTTTGCCACTCGAACGAATTAAGCTGACTAAGACAGATGCTCCAAATTACGATTTTTGAAAAGCGTTTGGTCTACAGACTTAAGTCACTCGAGATTAGGCGGTGCCGCATGTAAATGATCCAATCATTTGTTGAGTCGCAATCTTAGTAGCTTTGCGATTTGGGTGAATATCTGAGCGTTACAACCGTGTAATTTTGGTTTAACGTTGATTGTCAATGTCATGTTATTTTCCGTTGGATTGTGTCGTTTGATGACATGACAGACAGTGTTATTGTGACATGTGATAATGCACACATGATGATTTTTTTTAGACGAAATTATATTTTTTTTTTGTTAGTAAACTGAAATCAAAAAAATTACATGAAAAGATTTCTTAATTTATATTTAAAGTTAATTATTTTAATGTAAAGTATCATGTGTTAAAATATCTGCAACTAATAAATTAGGACCTTATTGTATAATAATCGTACTATTACGTCATGGTAACTACCCTGGTCCAAGTTATATTGGATTTCGTTGCAGCGCTTTTGGGTAACTGTGACATGAACTATACTGTCTCTAAGTGTGGCTATAGATCTGTGTTTGCAAGCTGTTGCTAATTTGACAAGGTCGTGCCGAAACGGCAATTAGTCAACGTGAGTTGTACAGTCAGCCGAAGTTGGCGAACTATGTGCTTGTACATAATTATGTACAGAATCGTTTATCATCGACTTCAAAACAGGCGAAGGTTCTCAATTTGAGTTTGTATTTTTGTATACACATGAGCCACTGAAAACCTTGAACGGGGTGATTTGGTAGGTTATACTGAACAACTTTTACTATGGAGCTATTTCATACATAATCACCAAATTAAAAATTTAAAAAACCGACTTCAACCGGTTTCTCCAAGATTCCCGATTTGTTTCCATCATTGGTTTTCTCAAATCCTACTTTCTGAATGCAAATTCTTGTAAATGAATGAAAATTACCAAAAGCGCCATACATGTACCTATAACATTTGAAGAGATCCCTCGATTTCTCCAGGATCCCATCATCAGACCCCAACTTGGTGCCAATGGAACCATCTCGGGGTAATACACGTTCGATCACAAAAAGAAATATTAGAATCGGTTCACTATTCTCGGAGATATCAGATAACATACATACAACAAAAAAAAAAAAAAAAAATTCAGTCGAATTGAGAACCTCCTCCTTTTTTTGAAGTCGGTTAAAAATGTCATTATAGATCGGTCAAAATGTATGAAAAAAACAAGAATTTTTATAGATTGCGTGATTGGCGCCATTAGTAAAAGTTGTTCAGTAGTGCCTACTAAATCACCCCGTTCAAGGTTTTAAGTGGCTCGTGTAACACCCTGTATATGTTACTTAATATGTATTTCCGAGTGTCGGAAACCGTTTTTTTTTTAATTCCATTATCACTATGTCAACACAGATCATGTCGGGCCATGTTCAGCTATGCTCATTCCGACTGATTCTGTTCGAAATCTATAAGCCATATTTTGTCCATAATTTTTCAACCCACGAATCAAAAGTTAGAGGGGGTACACAATTTTATACATAATAATATGATTTTTATGTTTCTGTAAGCAACATAAAAATCATGCCCACTTTAATATTAAGTATCTAAAATGTTTTTTTTCTACGTTTGTTGTAGGCCACCTGACTACGTAGGAAACATATGCCTTAACCTAGCCCTTGACGGCTCCCGACCCCGCGGCAGACCAAAGAAGCGATGGCTAGATGTCATGAAGGCTGACATGAGTGTGAATGGGCTTACAGTAGAAGATGCCCAAGACCGCAAAGAGGAGGAAATGTTGCAGGAAAGCGGAACCTGGCAAAGGCCGGGATAACGCTAGGTAGAAGAAGAAGACATTTTATTCTACCATTTTGTCGGCGGATTTGATATGTATACTAGTATCAAATTGCAAATTT
>JALPQI010010182.1:0-33606 GCA_025490895.1 Thaumatotibia leucotreta | reverse complement strand
TCTGGCGACCGGCGGCGAGCGAATCCATAAGTTAGAGCGAGATGCCGATATGGGAACTCCCTCTCGCACGTATGGTTTTCGCTACAGCCGGTCGCCTGACACCAATGTCTTGACCAGGCCTTAACACGTTGAACGCCACGCCAAAAATGTAGTCTTTCCATTGGAGCCACAGGGGTCACCGGTGAGCCTAACCATGTTGAACCATTGGGGCCACGGGGGGTCACCGGTGAGCCGTCGCGAGCCTTCATTTCAAACCTGTTTTTACAGGCCACCGTTCACTTATTCCATCCAAAAACGTATGCAGGGTGAGCCGTGTGGCCCTAGAGAAGATACAAATTGCCTTGATTCTTTTGTACTGTAAAGGGACTTATGATTTTTTCGTCATTTTGTGAACTTAGTTAGGGTTGGCTAACTCGTCATACACTGTTAAAAATTAGGGAATTTTAGACGAAAAAATTACAGAATTCTGTAAAATTACATCATTTTCACAGAAAAATTTGTAATTTCACATATTTTTCATCAATTTTACAAAAATAAATTTAAAATTGATGAAAAATATGTGAAATTACAAATTTTTCTGTGAAAATGATGTAATTTTACATTTTTTCGTCTGTTAAATTCCCTAATTTTTAACAGTGTAGGTAAAATATCGTTGAAGACTTGCAAATAAAGATTTTAAATATCGAGTTTGGTAAAAAAATAAACTAAATTAGTTTTTAATGTTTAGATTTATTTATTTACCTAATTTTAAGCATATAATACAACTTTTAGTTAAGTTTAAAAATAGGTAACGTCGTCGACTTACTCGCTATCAAGATGGCACTAAAGTTTAAAAAAGCTTGTATTCTTTAGCTTTTCGTAAAACAATTTATCACAATTGGCATAGTAAACTTAAAGGTATTTATTATAATTATAATTCTTATCAAAAGTAACAAAAGTACAAAATCATAATAGATAGTGAATTCTGTCATGGTTTGGCTCCGGAATTGTTTAGAAGGAAGCTATTTTTTAGATCGAGGGAGGCATTATCTCCAGATCGACTCGACGGAGTTGCTATGGGTAGCCCTGTGGCACCGGTTTTAGTCTATAGGAAGCCCACACACACAGGCAGGTATTTGAACGCTCTGTCTCACCGGCAGCTTCAGTCTGTGGTTAATTCTCTAAAGAACAGAGCACATGACCTTTGTGACCCTGAATTTCTGGAAATTGAGTTATCGCACGTTCAGGAGGTTCTGAAGAGAAATGGCTACATAATGAACAGACGGCATTTTTGCCTTATGACAGGGGTGTAACGGATAAAATAGGTACGCTTTCGAATAAGTATTCCATACCAACCGTTTATATGCCGTTATCAAAGGTGGCAGGGTATCAAAGGTCGCCTAAGGATGTTTTACCTTATCACACACCGGGCGTTTATAAGATCGATTGTAGCTGTGGTAGTTCCTATATTCGGGAAACTAAACGCACCATAGCGGAAAGGGTCAAGGAACATATCACGGCTGTTAAAAAGCGTCAAACGAATAAGTCTGCTGTGGCCGAGCATTTGTTGGAGTCTGGACCTAACCACTTGTGCTCCATAACCCGAAAGTCCTCTCAACCGAGCGTATACATCATAGCCGAAAAGAATGTGAAGCTATTGAAATTAAGAAACATCGGAATTTTAATCAAAATGAGGGGCAAGGAATCTCGTCCGCGTGGACTCCCGTGATTTACAAATGTAAGCGTGGTGAAACATCCATTTTAAATCCATTGGATGTTGTGAGTGTTGTATGTAGACCTAGTGACAACCCTAGCCTAGAAGTGAAAAAAGCTTAATTGTCGTTACAAAACTGACATCGACGATAACTTTTTTGTGAGAGTTAAGCTAATTGGGTGTCCCTAGATGTGAAAATGCCCGGATACCAGCCGTACTGATAGTTGCGAGACTTGCGAATGCGCAGGCAAATGCGGGGTGTGCGGGCGGGTGAGCCGCGGCGTGACCCCGCGGCCCCCGCGGAAGGAACTTCACAATTCCTTCCGTTCAGGCCACGCGGCTCACCGGTGAGCCTTTTAATGAAACTCGAGTTTTTATGACCTTTAAGCTAGTATCTCCTAATCTATTTTGCTAAATATAATATTCTGCATCCAAAATGACCAAAATCTCATTTTTGAGAAAATAGCCCATTACTCAATTTCACCATGGCCTCAACGGAAATATCGTGAAGGCTCACCGGTGAGCCGCGTGGCGTCCAACGTGTTTAAGAACTAAAAAGTAAGTAAAGAATCTAGTTTGGTATCATAAGTGAATAAAAACATTTTAATACGATTACATTTTCTATTAGTAAATCCGTACATGTTAACATGATAAGCCAATGGGTAAAGCGGAGACATATACTACCTGTGTAATTTAAGAGATACCTTTCACTAACGAGAAATGCCATTAACAGGAAAGCACACGATTAATTGGACATATAGATACGTGACACTGCGTAATAAATGAGAAAATACTGGAAATTTGTATCCGACTCGGCTACGGGTTTCACGGGGAAAGGTGATAAATGTTTTATACTAATTGCCTGTTTCATTCGTTTTATTCATATCATTAAATATGTTAGTTACTATATGAATTTATTATTAAGATACATATTATTAAGGGCTGTTGCTCAATTCTCGCGATTGGAATTAACTTATAGATAGATACATACATATACCAATGTACAGTCGCCATCAGATGTATTTGCGTAAGATGTCCCAAGATATTTATTTTATTTATTTATCAGGCCAAAAATATCTGGACATGCACTCTAAAGGTGCGTTCAAACCAAAAGAGCATTCGCTGTTCAATCCCCCGTTCTACGAAATCAACCAATCACGTTTTGTGTAACGATTTATTAAACAAAAACTAATCTGATGTTAATGTCCTAATGTTCGCTACCTTCATTTCAGGCTAGGGATGTGTTATTCCAGCAAATTTCCCAATACATTTTGAGGAATATTCCAAATGATAAAATTTCCCATGTTAATATAGCGAAAATTGTGAAAGATATCGGGTGTGGTAGATACCTCGTCTCCGTTCCTGGCCTACTACCGTAAATTTCAAAATTCGTAAATATCGAGGACTTTATCACTTCAACTAAGGCATCTTTAGAGTAACAGAGACAAATCGTCGAAATTTGCAGATTTCAAAGTTCGCGCTTTGGCCACTGACTATAACTGGTCACAGTTACATCTTATTAAGAAACATTTGAATATTGAAATATTTACTGAACGGTAAACAAAACACTAAACAAACGACAGCCGAAAAGTTCAACCGCCTTAAGATCACTCATTTTAAAATATGCAGATCCCCATCTTGGTTTCTGTGACGAAGTACATTGTACTCAAGTCATCGCCCAGAAAGAGGGCAAGTAAGAAGTTGAGCTTATGTTCCAAAGACATGTTAACAAGCAAGTGTTAAACATATGCAAAGTTTCAATGGGGAGACTGTATACACGGGGCTCGTTTGCATAACATAGCGCGACCGGTCAACGACAGCGGGCGGTACTAATAGAAGCCATAGTATTGATAAATACGTGTATGTACTGCAACTGCAGTTAGACATTGTGTACTATGTTCACTTACAATAATTTACGCTGAATACTCGTATACCTATGTCACACAAATGGGATGTATAGTAGGCGCATTTCACGAGGATGTCGGGTCCAGTCAAAGACAAATAAAGGTGTACACAAAAATGTTCAAAAATATGTCCCAGTGCACTCTAACTCTATGTAATAAGAACGTCGTAACATACGAGTATGATCGGATTGTCGTAACATAATTACTTGACACTTGACTGTACGTGACGCCGTTCTTCGCGTACATCTAAGAAAGTTACGAATAACAATTTTCGGTGTATCTTAAATTTATAACTGGATTTTTGTATTTATAGAGAATCGCACTTTCCATATTTCTAAGGTAGCTGTCATAGCCGTCACGTTCCTAACAAAGTAGACTTTTTCGTGGAATGCACAAGTAAGTAAAAAATTAACACCCTGCATAATTTAAGGCAATGTAGAAAACACCGCTGGCCGCGTGGTGACGACAGTAAAAATACATATGTCACCAACCCAACTCTTCCCGTAGGTGTACTAAGAGTCGACCAAGGGATTGAAGGGTCATTGACCATTTATTTTGTGAAGATTGATGATGGGCAACAGCGTCATCATAGGGGACACATTACTGCGATCGCCAATCAACTTGCCCATTCGAACACTGTTATTTCTTAAATTACTGTAAGGCATTTCAAGGATCATTTGTAATTGCTCCAAGCCACGTATTCTGCTTCAGTATACGACACAGATACATGAATACGTATAAGATACATATGTAACTTCGTTGTCATCCGTTCAGTCCCTTAGTTCGCCTGACAAATGACAATACGAGTATAATCATGAATGAAGATGGTACCACGGACGTGCCCAGAAACGCGATGGGATGGAAATAAAACAGTTAGCAGTCATGTGTTAGAAATAATCTCAGCAACGTGGCTGAACTGTCAAAAGGTATTAAATTCCAAAACGTATCCGAAATCACATTTAATTTATGATATTTTGCTGTAAATAACTAGCGATTTCGTGGAAATTTACCCTTTATTATTTATTTGTTATACCCCAAAGCTGGTAAACAAGCATTCTTGATGATAAGCAATTACCTATGGATCCCTGCAAATCCAGAGGGATACTAGTGGTCGACACTTTAAAATCGACATACAGCCCGTCTTTAAATGAATGTTGAAAAAAAAAAGGATATTATAAAACATTTAACTATTTCAAAGATATCAATTCTTTTGTTGTTTATGTATCATTGTAATGAGTATTTTCTTACATTTTAATTAAGTGTTAAATACATACATACTATATCTAAAACTACTAATGTCACAAAATAATTCAAAAATCCTATTATGAAACTAAATCGTAATTATGATATAATTACACAACTTTCTTTTTTGAAGAACCTCATACTGTAGTCCCTTTAAAAACATCGTCAGGGAAGGTATGGGAGGAGTATGTATTTATTTTATCTAACTAATAAGACAAACTAATAACTCTACGCACCCGATTAGCCATATTATCTTAGGCTAGATGTCAATTAGCATAAACCTTCCAAGTCATAAAACTAATGGCGGCAGTATCGTCCGGGAATGTGTAATAGGAATGCAGGTTAAATATCGGGTAACATTAGTACAGATTGCTTTGTAAACTAAGATAAGAAAATGCTAATTAGTACTCATTAGTCTTATTACTTTGTGACCAGGTTCATGAACGGTCAATTAAAAATAATACTGGTTGCACTGGTCTAGCATAAGTGACTACAGGATAAATCTATCTATATATTTAAAACAAATGAATAAAGATGTGTTTCAGGTTTTTTAAGAATTCAACCCCTGAAAGGGGTAAAAAATTTATGAAGTGAAAATATCAACATCGGTGTCGTTTTTATGGTTAGTCGGATTGCTGATCACAGATTTTGTCACAAACTGGGAAACTCTTTTAAATAAATGTCATGGGACATCTTACACAAATCGACCTAGTCCCACGGTAAGCTCAATTAAGACTTCTGATCTGGGCAATCTTTTATTGTAGATTATTAAATAATATGCTTAAACGCGGGTGAAGCCGCGGGTAAAGCTAGTGATCTATAAAACCGAACATTCAATAAGTGGTATTTTATAAAGTATTCTTTGTTCGTTTACTTACTTTTTGGCAATAAAGAGAAAATTTTACTTCCTAGCCAAGGCAACAAGTAAAAATCTAGATAACCTTCGGGCGCTAATTCGGAACGCCCTAGATCGCATATTTATGTCCCTCGTTTTCGGTTCGGGCCACAAACAGCTAGGATTTCATCGCTCTAGGGCTTCAACTATATATAATACTATTAAAGAAGCTAAGTGTTCGCAACCATATTTATGCATACTTACTTAAATACCCATCCAGCGTATCTATTTGAATACATTGAACTCTAGTGTCCCTCTCAGATGCCCTCAGGGTAACTGAGTTCAAATGTATCCGAAAAGTGACACAAGATAGAGCAAGTGTTTTTCCAAATGGTGAAACTGGATAGGGCAAAAATGTTGCTCAGCTGCATCCCGTAAAATGTATCTCGTTACAACTTACCTGAAACAAATTAAAAATATTGTTAATGCATCGTAAATGCAGTGAACATTAAGTAACATTTCTCAAACATGCAATGAAATATTGTCTTTACATTCCTTAAAATAAACTCGGAAGTATCGCTTTTAGGGCGCAGTAACTCACTGGGATGGAAATGGAATTTCATAAGACCTCAGGCTTTTCAGTAACTTTTTTTTAATTTTGACAACATTGTCATTATTTTTTTTTGTATTTCTTTATATGTTTGAGAAAAGTACTATACATGCCTCGGCGTGAAAACAGATTCCCGGAACGGATATTAATAAAAAAACTGGGCCGGAAATCCTCGTTTTCCTGGCCTCTGATGTAATGTACTATTTTATGGACCTAATCAACTAAGGGCGGGTTGCACATAGGGTTGCCGTTTCTAGAGCCCTTTTCTATGGGTAAAGGTGCGTTCAAACCAAAAGAGCATTCGCTATTCTAACCCCCCACTCTACGAAATTCGATCGTTACCTACACAAAACGTGATTTTGATTTCGTAGAACGGGCGATAGAACAGCGAATGCTCTTTTGGTCTGAACGCACCTTAACACAAAAGGGTTCGCGACGAACATTGTCGCAATTTTCTAGGAATGATGAATTATGATGGAATATACTGTATACAAACCTGAACGTAGTGATAATAAGAATACCGATTTTTTATATTACCTCAAACAGTTGGAGTATACGCCCCACTAAACACAATTTTTATTCTTGTTGAAAAAAAAAACAATTAATTTTTTCCATACAAAAAAATCAGCATATGTATCGTTGTATCGCCACAGTATGATTTCGAATACATTCTTTGACACAAGCACAAACGTAAATAGCTAGCCGGCTCTTCTATCCGTAAAATTTAATTAGTGTAGGCTGTGTTGCATAAATTTACAAAAAAAGCATTACGCTTTAAAGTTTAAGACTAACTTAAAATTACCATGCAATATCGGTTCGTTCATAGTACCAAAACCTACATTTGGTTACGGCTTGAGGTAATATTAAAAATACACGCTGTATAGGTGCACATACTTTTGGCACTTCCTTGGTGTCTATGTTATAATTATAACTATTATAAGACATGACATGACTGTACTATTTTCAAGTACACGTCATTAATTTAAATATACTATGATTTCCCGTGAGCAATAATTCATAACAATTTCAAATGCAATTCAAATGAGAAGAGAGTCGGGTAGGCGTCGTTGACGATGATTTATACGAATGAGCACGCATCTCAACATTGTAGTGATCGGGGGCCGTATTCAAAAACCGACTTACAAATCTTACAATACCGATATTGTACCAATACCACAGATGTCATATATACCATAGATCAAGCAAACGTATCTACTTAGCGTGTCAAATGAACTCAGTAAAATCTACTGAGTTGTCCGTCTTTAATCGCAGCTTGCAGCTTTCGGGCGTCAAATTTTGTAAGTTGAAGTGAACAAAAACATTAATAATGCCTCCTTAAGTAATATTAATTGCAATAACGCAAAAAAATATGAATAGTCAAGGGCCTGAGACATATTTAAAATCATAGGCAAGTAACAACTTCAGTACAAAATCTGACACGCTCGGCCGCTATACAAATGAATGAACTTGTTTCTTCTATCCAAATTCTGTGACTAATACACTAATTTATCATCATATTAGCCGAAAGACGTCCACTGCTGAACATAGGCCTCCCACAAAGATTGCTACAATGACTGGTCCTGTGCTACCCGCATCCAGCGGACTCCTGCGACCTTCACCAGGTTATCAGTCCACCTTGTGGTGGGCCTATACACTAATCAAAACATGGCAATTCACGTAAAATGCAGGAACGTCGTTTGCTTTGCCTTGAACAGCACATACCTACCTACTCGTCATAGATACGGTTAATCGCGGCGGTAAATGAATGGTGATTTTACCTTAGAAGTAAAATGTACCACCAATTTAAAATATTTGTCTTATTTTTAGCTTGTGTTCGGAAAGTGTAACGTGAAAAAAATGCAAAATTCGAGAATAGTACATTACGATACAAGTGCGAAAAAAAATGAAATTCGAAACGAGTGATGATAAATTAAAGCACGACGGAAGGGAGAGTTTTAAATCGACACGAATTTCCTTTTCGCATGTAGGTATATCGTACGTACGATCGTACCAGGCGCGGATCCAGGGGGGGGGGGGCAATGGGGGCACTTGCCCCCCCCTTACACTGGACTTTTGTATGGCTAGGTGGTGTTTCAAGTATAAAATGCTATCATATCATAGGGCAGTGCCCCCCCCTCAACGAAGTCCTGGATCCGCGCCTGGATCGTACGAGCCTTCAGTAGCATAGTACATAGTAGGTACGGATACGTCTGGGAGGACATCACATAGTAGGTACCAACTTCGCAAAATGCCAACAGAAGTCATTCATTTCTTGTCAGCTCGAAACTTCGGAGGGCTACCTGTACCTAAGTTAAGTAATTCATAGCTTTATTTATTCGTACTTGTATCGTAATGTACTATTTCAAAATAATTCCAAATATCTGTGGTATGTGTTCCTAAGAAAAACTGTATTTGAAACTTTGAAATGGAACTTGTTTTAATCAACCTAGGTACTGCTTAGTACACTGAGTTGATTGTAAAAACATTGTGTGAAGGCATCCCTGGGAAGTGAATTCATTGTAAAAACGAAGGTGTCAATTAAATGTTTAATTGTAGCATTTCTATCTCTTGATACTATTCGTATAATAGTTAGGTACCTTAATCGCGGAACAGCTTTCTTATTTGATAATTTGGTGTAACTGTTTAATCATAAATAATAGATACTTCTAGAGCGGCGATTTATGTAGATTAGAAGTATTAGAACTAGAACCAGTGTGTTCATAAGTGCTTGTAATGTACACTTGAGGTATCCACGGAAAGAACACGTCCAATCCTTATGAAAATCAGGGTAAATTTGTACCTTGTTCCTTAAAAACTAAGGCTGTTTTTACTTCTGAAATAGGAATTGACTAGACATATTTTTTCCGTGGACCCTTAACTTAATCAATACCCTAGGCCACTCTAGAACCTTGTCATAATGACAAGTAGTACAAAATTTCTCATAATATGATTTATAGCATCACTTTGACATAGTTCCCGGGTGCGTTAGGCTTCCAATTAGTTGACTGTTGACTGTCCTGAACTGAACTGAAATCGTTTTTTCTTTGGTATATGACAAAGAGTTGGGTGACAAACGTATTCTCACTGCCGTCACCACGCGGTAAATACTTATGTATCGAAGGAATCCTCTTCTATTACGACGTTCTTATTACACAAAATGTGCAATGGGACATATTTCTAAGTATTTTTATAAACACTTTATTTTGCCTTTGACTGTACCTAGTCCTAATCTAGAATACCGTCGAGTCTACCGACCGCCAAGAGTGCAACTGCATCTAGTTTCACTAAATATATGGTAATGTATGCATAATGCGGCGAACGGCGATGAAGGCAACCCGCCCGGCGCTGGCAGCTGTCCACGATGACTTATACCGGGTCTCGAGACGGGTCATCGGTACAGTCAACAGATGATATATCTAGAATTCTAGAGCGTCACGTAATTTCTGCCATAATAACATCCACTGCTGAATACAGGTCTCCCCTTTGAAACTTTCAAGTCAAGGGTGAATAGGCACCTTCTAGACAAACTCACTCCATCGTAGGCCACGTCTCTGCCCTTGGCTAGTCTGTGGCCATGAGTAAGCCCATTAAAAAAAAACTATTTTTGCACCTATAGGAAACGACCTGGCTTGCTACCGCGAACACTGAAGTTCGTAAATTTCGGGGATTTGTCGCTTGTCTCTCCATTGAGGCTTTTTTTTAAATTCAGAATAGGCTTCATTAGAGTAACAGAGAAAAATTCCCAGCGTCTCTGGGCTTACTTCATAAGGCCGTGTCTAAAGCGTACGATTCACAAGGCACATGATAGGCGCGTCTTAACTTTTTGAGAGTCCCAGGATAGCAAAGTATCCAAAACCAAAATCCTCCCAACCGCTATTTACTACACTAAATACTAATTAAATAAATATGATGGGACTTTTATCCATTTCACTTTCTCTGAGCTAATCCCAGTTCCCTAGTTGGGATCGGGTGTCGGCTCAGCGCCAGGATACTTTGTACCGTGTTGGCTCGGTTGATGACAGGTAGACGACCACAGACCCAATATTTGTGTCACATTCGCATGATGGCAACCCAAGGATATTAGTGACCGGCCTTTTATTAGAACATGCTTTTTTGAAGGTTGGAAGGGCGTATAAAGCTTATTGTACAGGGTGACACCTGGGTGCTTAGACAAGTTGCCAAACGCTATCGCTTAATCATCAATCTTAAACGAAAGGCAGCGAGCTGTCTTTGTCGCACTAATACGCAAGAGTGACAGAGAGGGAAAACTACGATATGCTACCAAGCGCTAGCGATTGGCAACTTGGCTAAGCATCCTGACTCGTGGAGCAAGAGCGAACAGGGTACTAGGGACGGTCACGTTGAGCAACTTTCACTATGGGGACGACAAGGAATCGCGAAGAAAATCTCCCGATTATATTTTCTGTATACTCTTGCTCCACGACCCAGATGTCAGGTGGAGTTTAGTTGTGTAAGACAGGAAGTTTCTAGAGAAACATACCTTTGAGGACTGTGAAGGTAATGTGGTGTAAGATGATCATATGTATTTTTGTAAGCCTACAGTTTTAGAGGAACATTTTCGACTGACGACATAATGACCCAGCCGAAGAAACATTCCCAGCAGAATTTCATTCAGCGTCTATTGTTGTCTGGTGAGTTGTCCGAAAGAGATCGCTTTTAACGATAAAACCACTTTTATTTATATTTTAATTAGTTCATGACTTTGTTTTGCTTATTTGGTGGAAAAATTATACACCATACTATGCTACCGATACTTGCTTAAATACTTATTTCTGAAATACACAATGATAATATTAATATTATTTTGATAGCATTATTATTGAATTTTTTTTAAAAATTTTACCGACTGGGCCTATAAATATAATAACGAATACGTATACCTAGCATATTTGTTTCCGTTACTCGTGAGATTTTCTAGAGAAGCAATTTGTTAAGAAAACAATACAAAATGTATATTTTAGTATAGTATATTTTAATAGATCTGCATTACTCGCGCATTTAGCGCTACTATTTTGAACAACATTTTTGAGATCATTTATTAGGTACCACATATTTGAAAAAAAAAATCCAGTGAGTGCATTTCTTTGTGTATTTATTTCAAAACGATTTTTTAAACATTTCTGTTATCATTACAAAAATCTTACAGGGCCCTAAACACAAGGTTTTAGTTGACTAGCTCGATTTGTGTAAGAATTTCCTATGAATCCCACGATATTTTTTTATTTATATCGAACTCTAAAGCATACGTTAGCGACTCTTCTTGTGGCTCCGACATACGCTTTAAAATGTATGCTATTAAACGTTTGTCAGACAATATCCAACGGCTTTCTAAGACCGCGCGTTGTGTAAAGGTTCGACCACACTGCTGTTTCAATAACGCTGACGATTTCTATAAAATCGCAGTGCTCCGTAGCGTACTACGGATTCCGTAGAATCGCAGCGACGAATCGTATAAGCTGCGTCTCATCATCATCAGCCTATGATAGTCTACTGCTGGGCTTTTATTAACTATGCATAATAGACGCATTAGGAGGTAAATGCTCATAATCGCCACGCTTGGCAAGCGGGTTGGCGATCGCAGTAATGTATCCACTATGATGACGCTGCTGCCCATCAACAATCTTTCATCAAATAATGGTCAGTGACACTTCAACCCCTTAGTCGAAATTTACGACACCCGCAGGAGGAATTGAGGTGGTGACAAATGTATTCTTACTGCCGTCACCACAATTACAAATACACCATCATTTACAAATTAAAGTCTCAAAAGTGTCCGACACCTACGATACAAGTGGGTGCGTCTACTAAGGATTATTATAAATTAGAAATAGGATCAAGTTGGGTAAGGAAACAGCATAGAAACTGAAACACTTCATAAATTTGAATTTAAACTTTTGTGACTATACGTCAAAGAAATTTCAATAACATAATAACTACAAGTATAATGAAACAGTTTACACGTGAGTTTAATTACTTCATATAGGTACACAGTGTGTTACCATGACCCTGGCTTTTACGAAAATACGTAATAAATGTAATAATACGCATTACTAGCAATCGTTTCCAAGTATTAACATTTGACAAATATTGAAATTGACCCCACAATTAATACACAATGTACTTATGAACATTTAAAATTTTGTTACAAGTAACATTAAGGTATCACCGAGGTACTGTCGCGGTTTTTTGAGCAAAGGTCAAAACTGGGCTGAGAGGTCAAGGCATGATAAAAACGATTCGTCACTGCGATTCCGTGTCGTCGCTTTAACATGCGTGGTGTGGTCGAATCCTTACCCGCAGGGAGCGGCCGCTGGCCGAGGAAAGGAAATGCCATCCCGGTTGACCATGGACTTTCACGGTGGCCGTAGGGTTACCAATAATACTAAAGTTATGATGACATTTTCAATTAATTTTGACTATTCAGTTTGTGTATTTTACGGTGGGTACCGCCGTCGTAAACAATTGACAGTCGAGTCGTGTTGTGATGTTTATATTGTTTATGTCCCACTTTTTCGAGTCGATGTAAGTGTATATAAAAAAAAACAATATACTTGTATTGGGCGGCACTGAGGAGCTGGGCAAGCAAGTATTTTTTATTGGGTTGGCGATCATCGGAAAATATGAATGGTCATAACGTCATAAGTATCCTTCAATCCTTTAGTCAGCGCTTACGACATCCACGGGAAGAGTTGGGTGGTGACAAACGTATTTTTACAGCCTTAACAACATGGCATATACTACCCACAATCCTTAATTATTGAGCTTTCCGTGGGACTAGGTGGATGTAACTTGATATTTATTTATTTATTTTGTATTGTTTACCTACTATGCAGGGTGGCCAAAAACTAAATGTTTTTTTAATAGGTTAAGTTTCAAAATTGTAGGTAAGTAGGTAACACCTAGTGCTATTTATTTTACGTATAATTTCAAAAAAAATATCTGTCCTTCTGAACATTCGAAACATCCCTAGGGAGCCTATTCTGAGTCCCGAAAGCTCACAGGCAACGGCAATGTAGTTATTTTTCGGCCACCTGTATACATAATATTACGATGTCAGAGAAAGTCCTAACGGCTGATAACCCTACGTGAGTGGCTAGTGTGTTTCCGTGTTGCGTCTTTTGTTATTATTGTTGTGGCTTCGTTACATAACTGACAATCCATCACCCGATGTATACATTTATATGTGTACGTTCGACATTCGACGTAGTCCTATAACGCTATGAGCCATATTTCTATAAAAAAAATATATTTTAGATTAGAAAACTAAAGAAATATTGTTATATAGTACCTAACGTGAGACTCAAACATATTAAAATATTATCCTCCTTATAGGGTCCTTGTCCGGTCCGGAGCACCCTCGGCCAAAGCCCGACGCGTACTGTGCTCCGGACGAGGACCCTCTTAATGGGTCGACATGTATGAGACATGTCGAGCAATATCGACTTTAATACGTGAGTAGCCCGGTTCGATAATATTTTAATAAAATAGTTCCTATTTAATTGCTACAGAGGCAGGCTAACCAAACAAGAGCAGTAACGTCTACTTATTCGAACTTTAGTGCGCCAAATTTTGTTTTATTTACCTAATGATGAAGTAATTGCGTTGTCACGTAAGTAATATAAACAGAAAACACAAATAGACAACAATTGTATGGAACCTTAAGTTTGCCACTCCAGGGTGCTTAGACAAGTTGCCAATCGCTAACCTTTAATCGTCAGTCGTAAACGAGAGGCAGCTAACTGTCTTTGTCGCACTAATATGAAAAAGTGACAGATAGGGAAAACTACGATACGCTACTAAGCGTTAGCGATTGGCAACTTGGCTAAGCATATAGTAATCGATAGGGTCTACAACTTTCCACACCTCTCGCTCGCCATGCAAACAGGAAAGAAATTTATAGAAAGATTAACATCTACGGCCGCAGTAAACTCATGGTCGTATGGTAAGAATTCGTGGCAGTTTGCATCTGACAAGTTGTCCGTAATTTACTTTCCGTCCATCTTGCATCAATACCGCTATCGATTGCGTTAAACTCACGGCGTCAACTCATGGTACCTAGTGCTACAGGATGTAGTTGCAGTGGACGCTTTCCAAACTGCAATTTTCTGTACCTCAGAGCTAGACTAAGTCCAAAAACTCTTCACGCTATTTTAGGATGTAAAGCTTCGGCAATTAGGGATATAGTCGTGTGGACATTTTTGTGTACTTGGGTGAGGCTGGACTTCAGGTAAAGATTTATCAGACGGATTCACACCGGTTCTATCCAGCGCCTTATACGGCGCTGGTAATTTACTACGATGTTTATTGGTGACGATTTGGATTGTTATTGCTATTGCTTATGTGATTTTGAAGAGAATGGAATGCGATCAAATTATGTCGCTAATGGGTTTAATTTGAAGTTCCGCTGTCAGTTAGTTTCATAGCCAATAGGATGAAACGCATAATTATCGATTGTTGTACATACATTATTGTTTCATTGTTCTATTAAACTTTTGGTACAATAATCTTTTGCATAGTAATTATTAATTTAAAAGCTGTTAATTTTACTAAATTAAAATTAAAAACAAGCTTTTGTAAACGATTCGATTTTTTTATACATTAACAATATTAAAAGTTTTATACCAAAGAAAAAATGTCCCGAACGTTAGTGAACTGAGTCTTTTTTCTTCAGTATATGACATCATTGACATCAACCATCTATTCACAATACATAATATCATAAAAGTATTCAACTAGGTACGCATATTGAAATATACAGAGTTTACGATGGTTCCACGTACAGTCCGTAAGAATGTTAGCACTTGGAATAATAGTTTATATTAAGCCTGACGTTTAATTAACTTTAAATACTTAAACACATCGTAAAACACGTTACTCAGGTAATTATTTTATCAATTAGCGCGGTACAATTAACTGATGATCTAAGTGATATTTTTTTATAGCAATGATCCTATGCGAAAATAACGAGTGGCGGCATATAGCCTTCACCGTGTAATTTATATGATTTAAACTTATTCCTGTAATAAATATCATACACGTTTTGTCGACATAATCAAATTATTTTATGAAATATTTTGATTTTTGTTTTTTAAGTAGTCGCTATGTTGGTACCTATTGTAAGATTATAAATATTCACGCAAAATAGGCGTATACTTTATGACGTAGAGTTACAAAAACTTACCCCCTTATTCATAAACGTTTGTTAACTTAACAAGCCGATAATAATGGTTTGTCCCTTTTGCTCTTATTGCCTTTTGGACACATTGTTAAGACCGAAAGGGACAAACAATTATTAGCGGCTTGTTAAGTTAACAAACGTTTATGAATAAGGGGGTTAGCCTGCAAAATCTAAACCTATAGATATTTGATGTTATACCAAACTACCATCACCATCATCAACACCATCTATCCCTTTATAAGTACCTACCAGAATTTCGAAAAAGATTCTGATAGAAGGTGTAAGCATTTGTTTTGCTTGCTTATAGTATGATACTCGTATAGCCTTATTAAATATTGCATACATTTCATCGGTAACTGCAAAAAAACTAGCCAAGAGGATGCCGGGCCATGCTTAGTGTAAGGTTCCGTAGTTGTTCAAAAACGGCTGGGCCGATGATGTTCGAAATGGTTTTATTTTAAGATATAAAAATATCATTAGTACTGGGCTATTCATATTTTTTGGACCCACGGATCAAAAGTTAGAGGGGGTTTTTTGGGTGTTAACGCTTGAATCCCGCCCTCGCCAAAAATATATAATTTTGATGCGTTGTGACACAATCTACTATTTATTGTGAACTAATTTATATTCAGCTGAAATCATGTATTTTCTACGATGATGGGTAATTGCCAAGAAGTATGTACGTACATACCTAGTTAGCTTCAAAACTATACTGCCGTGGTAAGTAAAAAATCTCTTATAGTAGTTCTATGGCAGATGCGTCCTTTTTAGTTAGCACGGCAGAATATTTATTCATACGCCCGTATGAAAAAATATAGTGAGTGAGCGAGTTCTTTAACATATCACGTTATAAATTTAAATGAAGACAAAAAAATTAACAGTAGTAAGTGAAAATCTCAAAATTTGATGATTTTGAATACTCGGTGTGCGGCCATTCCTACAAAATTACCCTTAGGTACATTGACAGAAATGGTAATGGGTGAATCACCTTTTTTCGGTCTGTTATTGCCATGGTTACGGTCGCCTGAGTCACACTGGTTTTATGCAAAATTAGGCAAACATGATGCAAGTAGTGCATGTCTGTAGGTGGACCATTAAGGAAAGGTAACTTATTAACACTAGAAAAATGTATGTTTGCATAGTTAAAGTAGGATAATTTTGCATATAACCAGCGTAACTCAGGCGACCGTAACCATGGCAATAACAGACAGAAAAAAGTTGATTCACCCAAATACATACATCCCAGTCCAACCGCCTCTGTCGACTGACAGAGAGCGACTGGCCGTCTGAACTAGCCGAGGAGTAGCCGCAGACTTCAGCTGCTAGCGGTTAGGAGGGGCGGAGGAGATACGTCACTCGCGTATACAGCGTGATGTTGTTTGGCAAGCGTTTGGTATTACCCGATTCAATTGGAGAGGTCGTTGCGACTTCAAATGTTTTTTCCTGACTAGTGCGCAAAAACGAAATTTGCGCACGCTTCGCGCGCGGTAATTTATCTTTTTAACGCACTTGTCATGAAAAAAATTGTCCCTTTAACGTGCAAAAACTTTTTTTTAACTCGGGTGATTGTCGCCCTTGTTTCACTCGGGCTCCAACATTCATTCGCCGACAAAGTTTTTCCGCACTAGTTAGGAAATGTACTATTTTTTTCATAATTAATGTGCACTTGAATTTGATATTAACTAACTAAATCGTGTCAGGTATTAAGCTAATTAACGTTCAAATTGTATACAGTGAAAATTAGATTATTCTTACATAGGCTTTTAATTGGATGTGGACGGTACGGAGACTGAAGACCAACTCGCAGAAATACAGCTCCGTGATGCATTTGTGACATGTGCTTGTGAGTCGTGAGTGAAACATGGTTTGTGCTGACAGCTGCAAAAGCGCTGCGCAGGCATAGTGCACCCACTCCGGCACCGATAGTTCCACCTCATTAGGTGGAACTCCAGTATGCACCTGTGCAGAATATGAATAATGCTAGCGTATGAGGTACATACCCATGCCTCACATAGACATGTACTGCATATGGGTCCCGCGTCGCCCGAAGACCAGCCAAAGCAGGAACAGTGCCGTGCAGGCGTAGAGCACCCAAGTTCCATCTCACTAGTTGGAACTCCAGTATGCATCTGTGCAGATTGTGACAAAAGCTAGCGTGTGAGGTACATACCCATGGCTCACGTTGACAAGGACTGCATATGGCTCCCGCGTCGCCCGAAGACCAGCCATAGCAGGAACAGCGCCGCGCAGGCGTAGTGAACCCACTCCGGCACCGACAGCTCCACGGCAGCAGTGGTGCATCTGTGCAGGTTGTGCGATGTAGCCGGTGCTACATGTGGTACTGTTGTGTGTGTAGGTCATACTTGGATTCAGGATCAGATCAAGCTGATTATTTACTCCGTGGGATCTATTGTCGATATTGTTTTGATATACGATTTGTCTAGTACGCATAACAAAAATACGACGCACAAACTGTAGCAGATTTCTGTAGGGCATATTTAAGATTGTTGGGTTTCCTTTTGAAATAACTATAGCTTATCTGATCCTGATTTAAAATTACGTGTCTTTCTTGTTTCTGAAATGTAAGGTTAATGGGACATGTATTTTCAGGGTTTGTTTTAGTAGGTATTATAAGGTTTAATATTATTAGTTAAGATAATTTTGTTTCTTTGTCTTGAAATCAGTAATAAGAAAGACATACGTTCGTAAATGACCCGTGAAGTGTGTAAGTGTATGTAGGTATGTGTGTGGCGTTTTCCTATTTTGTTCTATTTTGAAGGTTTAGCTGTGCATCATTTATTCCTGTTATCAGTCTTCATAATTTTAAAATTTCTCTTCATATAAACAAATGCATTCATCTATTGATAAATGTTCCATTACACTCGATATCTAGACAAATATTAAGAATAAATGAGCTACTTAGTTCCTGCATATCTTTCAAAGCCAACATCTCAATTCGGCCGCATTATACCAGACTCGTCGAGAAAAGCATCAGCCTGTACGTGCTCCGGTTCCCCCACAAGTGGAGGGGGCGGTCAGCTGTTACATCAGCGATAGTAGCGATACCGGTTTCCGTAAACAGAGCCGCTTGCGCAGCCGACGAAGCATGTTGTGTCGGGGAGCAATGCTACTCGGTGTTGACGCGCGTCTTTATGTACGATCGAGAAGATATATAGAAATTATAAGTCTTTTTACCTATGAGTAATTTTTAGTATACAAAAATCATATTACGCGATTTTAAGTATGTTAACCGAAAAACAAAGGATATGCGCATGTTTTAGTCTCATTGGCGCTCAATAGTTTTTGATCCTATGGAGAACAAATTAAAAGTTTGTCAAAAATCATGTTCAATACATATTTTAGACATTGTCAAAGTTCAAGGGTTAAAGGGACAGATAAAATTTAAGATACTAAAATATGGGGCTGTGGATGTAAGAATTAATTTTAAAATAAATAAATAAATAAATATATTGGGACATCTTACACAAATCGACCTAGTCCCACGGTAAGCTCAATTAAGGCTTGTGATGTGGGTACCAGGCGACGATATATATAATAGATAGATACATATAGATACTTAAATACATAGACAGCCATGACCGAGGAACAAACATTTGTGATAAATAAATGCACAAAGAATGCCCACTATATGAATTTTACTTCCATAGAACTATTAGTGACTTACAAAACTTTAGTGATTTCTTTAGAAAACCTATAGTTAAGTAGATAGGATATTAAGTTTTTCCGTTTACGAAGTCCTACGCATGGGTACCTACTGAGAAGGGTCTAGGTACCACGATATACGAAAATTGCCAATTTTATTTAGATCAACTATCTGTCACTCAATTGACGACTGAATTGGAGTGATAGATTTCTGTTATGTCATAGCCTTTCTTATGTTGTTCAGATGTTTTTTATTTTAATTTTAATACGATTCAGGTTGGCTTATTTTGCCTACTTTGGAAAAGTGGCCCCGTTTTGGCATTAATGACGGCATAAATACAGCCTTTTCATTATACACAGAAATATCATTAGCGTATCGCAAAGTAAACATTGGAAACGTGATTGATCAGAAATATCAGAACGATCAACTGATAGGGCGTACTCAGATTGTTTTACGGCCTTTTAATTAAGAGGCAGCTGTAGAAAAAAAATATAATTATTATTTGTTTATCAAGTGAAAGTCACAATCAATCATTGATTTTCTTAATAAGTACAACATGGCGACGAAATATTGCAACGAATGATAATAATGATATGGAAAGTACAATTTCTATACACGGTGCTCGTGAGCATTCCGAAAGATTTTAATGCTGAATTCCGGAGCATATTTAGAGTATTTAATTTTATATAGGTACAATTTCCTGGATTCGGCTTGGTTCCAGAGATAATTAAAACCTTTTTTCGAAATAAGTTTTTCGATGTAACTCGTCATAAAACTTATTTTTGATTACAATGCTACCACAATGTGTTCTAATAATATATTACCACACCTTTTGCCTGACAATCAGAAAATAAGAATAGACTTGACGAAAAAACCTGTCCCTAAAAAAATCAATTAAAAAATTAATTTTAACAAATTGTTGTTAATATAAAAAGTATTGGAATGTTAAAAAGTATTCAAAAAGTGTAAAAAAAAGATTATTTTTTGTGGAATTTTACATTAGGTCTCATAATATTTTTGGTTTATTTTGATGTCTAGAAAGCATAGTTAAAATCTTTCGCAATGCTCGCGAGCACTGTGTATAAAGTGCGCTCGTTTTTAATGTTATATTCTACATCGAACTGAACTGGATACAACAGTATTGAGTAGGTGCGATTAACCCCAAAGTGTAGCTAAAAATATAATATTGAGATCAAGAAACCGGACTTCTCGAAATCAGAAAGGAACTGTTAACATAAAAATCGAATAAAAAGGATCACTTCCAAAAAAACCTGTTTACATCTCGGTAAGAATTTAAATACATATCCACCCGAAAAGTGAATTATAATTTGTTATAAAGAAAGCAAAATAATGCTCAAGTTTATTTAGTTGAATTATTTTTAGTGGCCATAAATATACGCTGCACTTTCAAAAATTCTTTATTTTCCGTTCTTAAAGTACCTAAGATTCTTATAACTGGGTTATTGTCAGTCGGAAAAACAAAAGTTGTCCACTCGGTAGTCAAAAGTTAACATTGTTACGATTTTATTGCATAGAGCTGTAGACCGCCGAACATAGTTGTCCCAAAATTTGTAAAGGAATTACTTAACTTTAGGTATGTCTACCGAAAAACCATAACCTAAATCTGATAATGACCCACCTGAGCACAATTATTATAAATAGCAAAGAAAAAACGACCAAGATCACCAACGTCCGAGGTGGGAAATGAACCCACGTAACAATAAGTACGACACAGTACAATAAGTATAATTATTATACTTTAACTAAACGTACCAACGGTCGACCCTTTGGTGCCCAACAGATGACACCCAACTGACACTTGTATTACAATGACATATGAATGATGCTGTTTTAGGCAATGAGCATTGGTACGTTTACCTTATACTTGTACTCATAAAGTAAGCAATTCATTACCCCTAATTAATGTAGCGAAATGCGAAAAATAATTTTCGGACAATTAATTTTTATTTGCATTTAAATCTTCCATGGCATTACGCCGAAGACATATGGGTGTATTTAGCGAGATTACAAAGAAATGTAAATTGTGAGGTTCAAGAAACAAAAATGTCTCGAAAGCGAGGGATTTTCTCTTAAAAAAAGGAGATTTAGTGACATTTCTTATCTAGATGAGAGGCACGTCGCACGACGAGTGCACGAAGGAATTCTGGGAGTCAATTCCGCATTGTTTTTGTATAAGAAAGTAGAGACAAATAAAACAAACCTACAGAAAAAGTTAAGTTTCCACTGTTGATGAATGTTCTTACTTTGGAAAAATGATCTTACTTTCCGATACCTGTTTATGCGATGACTTGCGGCAAATATATAAAGAAGTACATTAAAATGCAATCATTGCAGAATAGTCGTATTGACATGCTAATGAAGTAATGAGTTCGAGTATAATATTTTTTTAAGAGGCCTCTATATATATAATTATTTATTTTCAAAACTACAATTTATGTACATAGATTAAATCTAACGAATCTACTTAACCTAAACTATATATAAGATTGGCCCTTGTGGCATTGTACCGAGGATGCTGGCGGCATTTCCTCGCTGTATCGCAATACTGATGCGTTGTGCGAGGAAGTCGCCAGCTCTTCGGTCTTTAGTTACATCAACCAGACGTTTCGCGATCTCATAAAACAATTTGCGTGCGCTGGGGCCCCATGAACCTAAAGTTTCTACGCCAAACGGTACAAAATCATACTCTTTGCCGAGGCCCTAATATTTATTACGTTTTAAAAATTCGGCATTTTCAGCCGCAGCGGCCGCCTTAAACGTAGTTCGTTGAAGATGGGACGGTGCCAGGGTGCCTACGCAAGTAGCATCCCATACCAACATCCATCCCAAGCTCCAAGGAACCAAAGACACAGTTCAGTTAATTACATTAGTTAACATATACAAATAAATAAATACTATAAGAACTAAACAGATCATGCTCTTAAAAAAAAGCGCAATTAATTTCGAATGACTAAATTCAACGTTTTTACCAAAACGATAGTTATTCATGTATTTTGTCATAAAAACAATATCATTATTGCAAGTCGAATATTACCCCAGGACTGTCATGTGTGTAGGTGTAGCACATCTCTGATACGAGATAGCATTCCAACGTGGTTTGCAGATGCCTTATATCTGATGGCCGGGGTCAGAGAATATTCGAGAAGAAATAATTTGTACAAAGCCAAGTCTGACAAAAAGAAAATAGAAACCGGCGAAGAGTATGTCGGCCTATGCTGCCCATGCTCAGTGTAGCATTTCGTAGTTATTTAAAAACGGCTGGGCCGATTATTTTCGAAAGAGTTTTATTCTAAAGTATTCTATAAGCTTAATATTCCTGAACCCTACAAGCGGTGACTATATTATTTTTCTTATGCTTTTAGAGAAAAAGTTTAGCATGTAATTTTAGTTATTATTATCATAGACCCAGAGGCGCATTTCTCAAAAGCTTGTAACTTGTAATACAAGTGGAAGTCTCTTTTTAACAGCATTAATAAGATAAGAACTTCCGCTTGTATTACAAATTACAAGCTTTCCAAAAATAGGCCCCTGGAATTACTTAGACAAAGGGCCGTGTGTCTAAGTGATTTGCCCCGATAATTCACGATATACGTTCTTCGTTGTGCAGCCATGGCGATTGGCTCTTGAAAAAGCTCCACATATACGGAGCGAAACATGTCGAGCATTTTTCGACTCAAAAGCGTGAGCAGCCCGCGTGAAATATAGTTTTAATTTGAATGAGTGTCACGAGTTTTGTGTTTAAAATCCACGGTATAGCTTATACATGAGAAAATACAGGCAAGTACATAATTCTTGATCTTGATATGTAAACATAGTCTATCTTAGTGGGGACTGGTAAGCCGTGACCAGACACTGTTTAGTACTTCATTAAAGCATGTATTTTAGTAAGGTACTAACCACAGAATTAGATTTGGATACGAGTAGAAGAAACAAGTTCATTCATTTGTATGGCGGCCGAGCGTGTCAGATTTTGTACTGAAGTTGGTACTTGCCCATGATTTTAAATATGTCTCAGGCCCTTGAGTATTCATATTTTTTTGTGTTGTTGCAATTAATATTACTTAAGGAGGCATTTTTAATGTTTTTGATCACTTCAACTTACAAAATTTGACGCCCGAAAGCTGCAAGCTGCGAGTAAAGACGGACAACTCAGTAGATTTTACTGAGTTCATTTGACACGCTAAGTAGATACGTTTGCTTGATCTATGGTATATATGACATCTGTGGTACTAACTTAGGACGTTTAAGTACCTAACTACCTTCACTGCCACAGATGTTGGCCTCAACCCAAACGATAATTACAGCTAAACGTTTAAGGTAAAATCAAGTTCAGAGTACCAACCAAATAGAAAATTGACTGACAGGTGACACCTGTAATTATAGGCTTTAAACAGTTGCAAATAAGGGCGATTATTGCTGAGTTTCTACACAGTGTGAATCGTTTAATAGATTTGGATCGTCGACACAGCGAAAATTAAATTAAAATGATAAGCGTAAGGCGTAGTAATTACGGGTTATTACTGGGAAAATATATGTTTTAATGAGGTAATAGGCCAGCTTAATTTTTTGTTGTTGTTTTTAAACAGACCTTTGATTTATAGCCACGAAATGATATTTCATACACATATATATACTTAAATAGGTACATAGACAGCCATGACCAAGGAACAAATATTTGCGATAAATACACAAATAATGCCATTGCCGGGATTCGAACACAGAACCTCCAGCTTCTTAAGCAGGGTCACTACTAACTAGGCTACGGAGGCTGACAACTAATAATTTATTAAGATTTCTAAATAATATATTATGCATTGCTTTTTTGCATGCCTGTGTTAGCGTTCATGGCCAAACTATTAGCGCTCCTGTAGAAACTCAATATTGTACCTAAATACCCGATTTCGACAACTACAAGTAGAAAGCTGAAAAACAATCTGTTAAAAAGGTTGCAAATCCATAACGAATCGTATAAAAACTATCATTTCAATACAAGCGTTGCGTCAGCGCGGCGGGAACTATAGTCTAGATTTTAGATATCTATCAATTACCTCGTTTAAGAGTGTCTATTAATTATAACTAGTGTTTATGGTGAAATAAAACTATGAAAACGGATAAACTCGCGAATATTAACTAATTTTAACTTCATTCCGACGATTCGAACACTTAACGGCCTGGCCACGATATTGGTCTAAGGCTCTAAGGCGACCGGCTTAGCGGAAAACGTATGGTGCTCCCTGTCGTACCCATATCGGCTCCCCGCTCCAACTCATGGATTCGTTCGCCGCTGGTCGCCTTAGACCAATGTCGTGGCCGGGTCGTTACAGGGTTCGTGTCTGTGTTGTAAAGTGTTCGAAACGTCGGAATGAAGTTAAAATTAGTTAATAATAATATACGCGAGTTTATCCGTTTTCATAGTTTTATTTCATGTGTAATCCTCGCGGTAGCCGAAGAAAATATAATGTTTATGGTATTAAACTTATGGTAGCGGCAAATAAAATACAGCATCTGTGAAGATTTCAACTGTCTAACTATCAAGCTTCATAAGATACAGCCTGGTGACAGATAGACAGCGGAGCCTTAATAATAGGGTCCCGGTAAAAGACAAATAATTTTCATGGGAATGGACTTTGAACCATTTTTTTATCTTCAGTATAGATGGCACTTTTTTTTACGCGCTAGTGCGAGAAGTGGTTCATTTTACGTCAGGTCGAAATCTTCGGAGAGCCATATGTACTGAAAAACGTTGTACGATACACGTACGAAAACGAAATTCGTAACTCGTGTCGAACTTCATTTTCTTCGCACTTATAGCGTAACGTACTATTTTGTTTTATTGAAAACAATATTCCTAAGGCAATGGTTATAAGAATAAATTAACAAAAAAAAAATAGACGATTTCATTCGTGTATTTATTTTGACAGTTCGTTGTACCTTACACACAACGCTGCCATCTCACCGGCATAATGGCAGAAAAGGTATCAAAAACCCTCATTGTGATCACAAGAAACTGACTCCTAATTTGTGTATGCACAGCGGTACGCTGCAATGAGCTCTCTACAAATATCGAAATTCAACACCCGGTCAGTGATAGAACAGTACATTTATTTGAACTTTTTAAAACTACGAGTGATTTTCACATTCGGGCGCTAAGCAAATATGTCGAGCAGGTCCCACTTTGACAAGCGACAATCGTCATGCGTGTTTGCTAAATGTCGCTATGTATTTAGGTAGTGAGCGCAACGTGTTTTTTTTTTGGTAGGTGGGTCATTGTCAGTCCGAAAAACAAAATTTGTCCACTCGGTGGTCAAAAGTTAACAGCTTGATTGCATAGGGCTATGGACCGGGGAACCTAGTTGTACCGTCAATTGTTTTATCCCAAAATTAGTACAGGAATTCCTTAACTTTAGGTATGTCCACCGAAAAGACGATAACCTAAATCTGACAATGACCAGTTTACGTAGTTAGGACAGGCGGTTTGTGTGTATTGGACCCTTTTGGAATCAGATTGCAATAAAACTATCGATTAATATAACTACTTATACTCAAGCATTTAAAAAAACAAATGAATTTATATGAAATGTAGGTAAATCTAAAATGAAATGTTGGATTCACTCAGTCACTGGTAACCCAGCAGTGGTAAGCCATCAATATTTTAAAAGTTTAAAGGCAAAAAAGTATGAATAGTAATTCCCTATGGAGTTTCCCTTTTATATAGCTCCCGCGATGCAAGTGAGCAATGGTGCGCTTTGTAAGCAAGTGTGATGAAAGCCTAATAATTAAACAATGTTAACAACATGATCATCTAGGCAAATGTTCCTACTATCTACATCGTACAAAGTCCTTCAGTTATTAAATAGTTCGCAAGCAGATTATCACTTGGCATAGCCTTTGGTAAATTCTGTTTAGGTTACCTGCTTAAATGTTAAAGTTGACTTTAGGATGCCTTGAATTCGGAACGTACAGCAGTTATGTTATGTGCCCCTAATTAAATCAGTTTTATATGTGTATTAAATAACAAAAAAAATTTATTCTGACAGCAGGTAAGGTCATTAATGTTTGTTTTACTTTTTCGATTCGACATCTTTTCGATAGGTAGAACCTCTCTGTAAACTTTTATAAAACAATAACTAACATAATAATGTCATAGGAACTGTAATACAATTAAGCCCGACTTGCCAAATTTTGCTATGGACCACTAACCCAGGGTTGACTGATTAAGTTCACATGTTTTGAGTATTTTACACTATTATTCGTTTAACTTCGAACTTAAAATACCTAGTTAAAATTGAAACGGTTCGCAATTTGGAACCGTTTGCTAAGTGGTAGGCTATTGGGGGACAAATAACTTTCCCGAAATAACTGGGCTATGTCCACAGCCAAACAATTGCCGCACGGAAGGAATAAAGCCGTAATTACACTTTTAGATCAACGGCTAGGGTTGTCAGCTTGTAAATATTAGTATTTTTTTTAAATGTCAAATTAAAATTGAAATTTTGTGACGACCTGTTGTATTTTATTTTATATTTTTAAAATTTCGATATAAGTTTTAAAGCTAATATGGTCATTTACATTATTAGTATGACTTAAAACAGGATATCTGTTACTCCGTAAAGATTGCATTTGCTACAGTGCAGATGTATCGAGTGCACAATAATTCCAATTTAAAGTTTCGATATGGATTTTAACTGATCGCGGTATTTTTTTTTTAATTTTTGTTATTAAAAAAAAATCACACAAACAATTAGCTTCATAGAATGGGATTCGTATACAGTGTGTAAGTCTAATACGGGCGATCAATTAAACCAGGCTTGGGATTCATTAGTGTAATCATGGATTACAAGGTTTTTTTAAGTTACTCTCAATTATGACCCCACACAATTTTTTTAAGATTATAGGACAGCAATGTAGGTACGAACATTTGTTATTGTTGATATGGCAGTTATGTCATCTGCTTTTGAAATTAGCTGTCATCGAGTCTTTAACTCGCGTATGCTGCTCTACATTGCGCGCCGAATTATTTTGTATGGAAAATTTTGTTGCTATCATTTTAAGTAAAAGTTATTTGAATGTACTTATTATGTCGTAAACTAACACCCGTTAAGAGCTTCGCCCGTATTAGACTTACACCCTGTATAAATAAATACGAATAACATTACTTACACACCTCACTAGATGGAAACAACATCAACATGTTTTTAAAATCAGTATATAACTACAGAAAATTTAAAAATTGCAATAAAAAAAATTGTAGACTTTATGAACAACACATTTTATTAAAACTATCTGCTCTGCTAGACCAGGTTTAAAATATTTTTTAAATAAACTTTTTCGATCATGGCGTCACGGTCAGAAACATCAGCAAATACTATCAATCTAAGCAAGCAGCGTGCGTTGTATTTACCACATAGATAACTTCCAACTAGATTCCGTATACGATTTTTACCTACAAGGATTTAAATATAATGACGAAAAGCGATCGGAGAGTTACACTTGTTAATGCTATCAGGCGAGTGAATTCAATTAAGTTTAGTTTACCAACGCAATTTCTATAAACGTCTGCTCGCCTAAAAGGGTCAATTATCGTGTAGGGGTATAAGTGCATTGGTGATGTTTTGGGTTTTTGGAAGTTTCGGAATGGTCGAAAATTTTCTTAAAAGCATTCCTACGAACTAGGTGCTATTAGACTTCTGAAATAAAAATGTATTTCTAAAACTATCCCCCAAAGGGGCTTAGGTATTCTGATTCCCAAAACCTCACTGGCAGCGGGAATGCAATAATTTTTTAGACATCCTGTGTACAAGTTCTGTTCGTATTTCATCTAGAGGTAACGATCAGTGAAGAAACTGGGTATAAACAGAAACCAGCAACCAGTTAGAAAACTAATTCCGTAAGACTATGGTCTCCTGTTCGATGCCGTACGCACAGAATTTTCCACAGTAGGTTCTATAACTCACTATGGGGAAACGCTGAGCGCCGCAATAGCAGGCCACAAGGTACATAGCCAAGATGTCAATCGCTAACGTTCAATCGTGAACTAACTGTCTTTGTCGCACTTATAAGAAAGAGTGACACAGAGAGAAAACTACGATATGCTACGATAGCGATTGGCAACTTGGCTACGTAGCCAGGGCTTAACTAGGAGTGGCAATCACTATTTTTTATTCTTAGAGTAGCTATTAACATGTTCAAAGCTGCCTGCGGGATATTATTATATTTATTATGTTTTACTTACACTCTTACTTGGCTAATGATGAGATACCCTGAAGGTAAAATACGACTTGTTTTATGTTTGCTGCCTATGGTAATTATTTCTTTATGCAGGTTGTAACAAAAATAGTGGTGAACAGTCAAGGGCATAAATATATATACACTTTTTTATCTTATGCCGTTAAACTAAGGTGCAAAAGTGTATACACATTTTTGCCCTTGACTGAACCATTTAAAGGCCCATTCAGCATCGTATTAAAATTAGGACTAAGTATGGGAAGAAATATTTTTTAGAGGAGGAACTTATTTTTGTACGGGAATGATCACCCAAATAAGCTAAACCTCCATAGAAACCTTTTTTTGCGTCAAAGAAATCTCCTACATCTTTCTAATCAGACAATCAACATCACTATTATTTTTAGTGAGGTTTAAACCGGGGGTACTCGTACCCATACTCGGGTCTCACTCCGATAATAATTTAAATGATTATTGGTTATGACAGCTTTTGGCACTGGTCTCACCGCGAGCTATATACTAAGCTATGAACTATAGGCTATAAACACGAACAAAAGATACGCACTCCCGTGTTAATAAAAGGGACACGGCGATACTCGCCAGGCTATCAGTGGCCTATCCCATAAAACTTTACAAACGTACAATTCTACAAAATAGTATAATGTCCCATACAAAATATAGACAATTTTGTAGAATTGTACGTTTGTAAAATTTTGTGGTATTGGCCCCAGCTATCACCGCCGGACCAGTGTCTTAAGTCTAAATTCGATCGATGACAAATAAAATATATGAAACAAGGGCACACTATGATAGCACGGATGTACTAACCAGGTACGTACAATACGTGCCATGTAAGTACAGGCCAATTACCGAGTGTAATAGCCATATCTCATATTTGCTCTCACCAAAGGAATATTCCATGACAATTTAACCTTTAACTGTCCGCCCCGTGCACGCGAAAGAAAGCACAAATTAGGCGCTTGAGAAAATACCGCTGTGTAAGTAGAAAATCGAAAGGTGCATATGGCACAAAACTTTCAAAAATTTGATTTTTGACAAGTATAGTAGGTAACTCCTAATGGCATACCTAAGTCCTCTCATGTACATAATAAAATTATCGTCGGGGATAGAGCATACCACGTAACTACCAAAGCAGATAGAGTTCGAATATCAAACACACTCAATTTGACCCTAATTGTTTTTTTTAGTTACGCGGTATTGCATTTTCCCCGACGATATATGAATTTGATGCTCAAACGGCTAAATTGTACCTACCAATGCTGAGATCTTTGTCAAAATAGGAGAGGCGTCTTGTATGCTCTAGACTTTCAAAGCCAATGTCCTCAATATTATTATTTTTTACATACTATCCAAGGTATTTTTTGTATACACTACAATATATCAAACCTTAAATAATCGACGATCAATATTAGTATAAAGGTCCGTCAATTTCAGGGACTATTATAATATAATATAGCACATCACGTACTATTTATTGTCAATAGATGCTTATGTCAGTACTCGTAACAACACTAAATGTTAAGGCAAAACCTTGCGCATGACAATCAAATAGCGCGGTAATGCATGCTTCATAGGCGTGACAAAACATATCGCGTTCTAGGGTATTAATCTAACCTAAGCATATGCTTAGCACATGATTGGTATGTCAGTATGTCGCCGCCAGATAGATTTTCCATCTTTTACTAACTATAATATATATGAATAAAAGTGGGATGGATAGTCTATCTCACGGCGACATATTACCGCATTAATCCTTTACAAAGCCTACTGGTGGCTTATCATGGTCACACGTTTACCGTTTATCGTGCTACTCGTCAGTTTCGCACTTACATACTTGTTAGAACATGACAGCAACAACGATAAACGATTAAACACGGTACCATCATAACCCTACTGTTCTTTGCTGTCACTTTGTTCCATGTACGTATGTTTCAATTATAAATTCGCAAAGCGAAATGCAGTTTTCCGAATAGAAAACTTAAATCGAATCAAGCTTTGTACTACGTAGATAATATTTATGTATACATACTACGAGAGTTGTATATTGCATGCCTAATCGAGCATCTCTTTCTAATTAGTACCGCGCAAAAAAGATATAACATCCCGTGCGAGTCACGACTAGATAGGCACTTGCGCCATAAAAGGTACATTAAGTACCTATAACATGACAGGACGAAGGTAATTTCTATTTTCTTTTTCTTTCATCCAGCCAGCCAGACCGTTGTGTATCTGTTTCTACCAACGCTTAAGAGGACTAATGTAAGAACGGGACCCTATATTCTGACCCGTAAATGGATACCCGTCAAGGCGCCGAGGTTATTATCGCAACTTTTGTTACAGCCAAAGAGAAAAAATCTCAAGAATCAAGGCTTAGTTCTTGATAGTTCCCAATGTTTCTTCCTCCAAACTAAAACTATCATAACGAAAATTAAGAATTATTCGAGAAATAAATATTTCTAGGTATTTGACTCTTTTTGCTATCAGAATGGAATCCTAATAGGCCAAAGATTCCAATTGTCACATTTAGACAGTGTTAGTATTTCCAGTATATAAAAGAAAATACCATAAAAAACCAGTCATATACAGATATTAATCTGCGATGAAGACATTGTTCTTAGGTCAAAAACCACGGAGGAAAGTCGAGAGAGTTTGTATAGGAAAATGACCCGTCCTGATGCCTCTTACACATAATCAGCCCTATCTAACTTTACTTGTTTCCTAGAGAAACTCGGTCCAGATAGTAATAAAGATATAACTTTATTGCGACATGCCAAGTACGAGCTGTGAAGGAATGGTACTTAGGTGAATTATTGTTGGCACATTGCTGGTTGGAGTCCATATTGTGCCCATACACGTACACAGTAAGTAGCTGTACCTACGGTTCTAGTAATTTAAGGGCATAATAATGTATACACTTTCTTACCTTACATGATTACCATAAGGTGAAAAAGCGTATACATACTTATGCTCTTGACTGTAGGTGAAAAGCAGCATTTAATTAATCTGGTCAATTTTATAATAAATTTTGTAGGTAAGACTAGACTACGTAGTATTATATTGCTGTAATAAAACTAAGAACGGCGTAAGCCATCACTTTTTGACGTGACAACGTCTTATAAATTGGTTTGCCGGGTGACACTTCAAGAAACTGCGTTACGCTCCGCTCACGTTATGCGCTCACAATGAGAGCGAGTGAGAGGCACGCGTCCCTTCCACTCGGGCATGGTTAGCCCGCCTAAGAGCGTTGTCACGTAAAACTTTCGCCCGTATACCGACTTTACAGGCAACCAATTTTTTTGTCATGTCTCATTGTTCAAATCTGAAGCAGAATCTAACTGGGGCAGAGCCCCTATCCCCTTAGCAACACTTGACCTTATTCATAATGTGTTATTTACAGGCGCAGATCCAGGGGGAGGGGGGGGGGGGGCAATGGGGGCACTTGCCCCCTCACACTGCACTTATTATGCCTAGGTGTTGTTTTAAGTATAAAATACTATCATAGCAGTGTAGGGACAGTGCGACGAAGTTCTGGATCCGTGCCTGGTTATTTATGGCAAAGAGAAGAGGATCCATCATATGGACGACGGAGAAGCCACGCAACTTATCAATAGCCACGACGTATCTTTAGCAGATATATGTTGCAGTGTCATTTCATTGTGTAGCGCTGGTACAGCGTCTTGAATAGCTATGTAATCCAACGGCAGCAGGACCTTTTGCCGCATTTGTGACAGATGAAATGCGAGTCAGTGGGAGGAGCAATCCTGCAGCGAAGACGTTTCTGCTTTAATTTGAGACATTTCATCCAACAATCCAAAATACAAGATCATTCGAGTTCTATGTGATGTGAGTATGAAGTGCCAATTAATAATTCAAATTACAAAACGATAGTATTTCAAATTGGGGCGTTCTTCGTGGTGACTTCCGATCTGTTTTGTTTTTTGTCTGTCAGTGTCAGCACAAAATCCTCCCACACAAACCCTTAAAATAGGGTTGGCACCGCGTACTGATAGCTCATTGTATCCTTTACTACTTTATGCATCTGGTTGCTATAACACGGTACATGCTAGTAATACTATTATCATGGTTTAGCTTACGTCATAACAATAATGAAATTTAGTGCTTTTAAGTATTACGTATCGTATACCACAACATCTAGTAAATTTCCATTAAAATAATTTGAAATTTGTCTCGCTTGTTACACTGTTGTGCATCGTATACATAATATTACACGTAGTTATTTAGATAGTACAGTCAAGGGCATTAACATATGTACACTTCTCCATACTGATCCCTTACAAATGTGTCTATATATTAATGCACTCGACTGTACCTAAATGAAAGCAAAAACAAAACAATTAAGAGACCAATGGCCTTTAGGGAAGTTACGAAATCAAACAACTTCGTTGGATGTCGGAAAATTCAATTGATTGTATTTATACATACTTTAATTAGCCATAATTTAAAAAAAAATCCCTGACGTGGGTACCTCAACGTGTTTCTTTTGTTCATATCAACTTAGATTTTGGCCTCAGTTTATAGGTGTGAAATGAGCAACATTCACACAATTTAATTCCAACAAGCACGAGTAAATTCTAACAGAATTGTCTAGTCATGCGTATTTGCAAAGCTTAGCACTTGAACTACGTGCACACTTTTGACATTTCTTTAAAATTAGACGATGAATAAGCGTTACTTTATAACGTGGGAAATAAGTCGCTTGAATTGTTTTTATCCCACGGCAGGCGTTCGAACAGGTGAAGTATGTCCTACGTCGAAAATTGCTCGATATTTTTCGATAAATGTTAAAAGGATCCTACTCTCTGGAGTCAGCGACTTTACCGTGAACTTCAAAATCTGCAAATTTCGGGGATTATTCTCTGTCACTCTAATGACGCCTTCGTTGGAGTGATAAAGACAAATCCTCGAAATTTACGAACTTCGGTGTTCACGGTAGTAGGCCAGGCTTAGGCACGGTTGCTTTAGTGTTACCATCAAAACAGTCTAAGGTTGAATATCGCTGTTATACTTACTCAATCTCGTATCAGCCACAAACTTGATGAAAAAAACACCCGTATTCAGAATGAAATTAAGATGACATTTCCATGAATTGATTGCTGCTGTAGATCCGAAGCTGAGTAAAGTGAAGATATAACTACTCGAAAAATTCATGTAAGAGCAGGCATAAGGGTGCAGTT
>JALPQI010010181.1:0-33483 GCA_025490895.1 Thaumatotibia leucotreta | reverse complement strand
TATAAAAAAGCGCCGCGGTTTTAAAACCGCCATCGTGTGAATGAATATACGGTTTTACATTGAACGTTTTTTTAACGGCCGTTAAAAAAACGCTCGTGCGAACTATCTCTTAAGGGGTGTTTATGTCAAATTGATGAACTTTTACTACGGGACCGACATTCGATACGTGAAAAAAAAATTGAATGGAAACCCTGAGATATTAGTAGGCGGAAATGTATGGAACATCAGGATGCTTAGCCAAGTTTCCAATCGCTAACGCTTAGTAGCGTATCGTTTTCCCTCTCTGCACATTCTTTCATATTAGTGCGACAAAGACAGTAGCTGCCTTTCGCTTACGATTGACGATTAAGCGTTAGCGATTGGCAACTTGTCTAAGCACCCTGATTTTTCCCTCGAATCGGATGTCGGTCCCATAGTAAAATTTCATCAAATATGACCTCAGGATTATCCCTCTAAAATAACCCTCACCCTCTAAAACCCCCTAACCCTCTTGGCCGGTGAATAAAAACATGTAACATATTATAAAAGGTAGGCCTAAGAAATCAATAAAATATCTTCGATTGGAGATCACAATACAAATGATACCAAAACTAGAGTACAATATTGAACTACCTACTTGGATTCTTGGATGATTTAGTAATTAATTCGACCAAATGAAAAAGAAAAAAGAGAAACGCATAAAACATAAATGCTTGCAATTTTAACATAATCCGTACATACACCCGTCACCTGCCTTAGCTATTATGGCTACACTTTGTACACATTAATTTCATACACAAGATTGAATTTCAGTATTATTGCATTACAATGTACACAAATAAATTTGCCGCCATTTTCTACTGCCACTGCTTATCTACACAGGCAAGTATATTTATGTAAGTCTATTTTAGTATATTTTTAACTCTTGTGGAAAAATGTATTAATTCTAGAAGTCTGCGAACAAATAAAACATGGTAGCCGCATGCCATAGTAAATTGCCTTTCAAAAACGGTCCTGAATTTTAGTTTACAAGTGTCACCCACTCTTCAATGCATCACGGTAATGTATTTCAATACCAAACCAAACTGCCATTTAAAAATAGTTGTGATTGGTTTATCCAAGTTTTGATTGGCTATATTCTATAAACATTTGCCAAAGTTGTTGCGCCGAAATATGCGCGGTGTTAAGAAAAGCGCTATGTCCTGCCCATCTTGGCACAATTGAACAACTGCTTTTGGGGGCATTTTTGAGCTGGCGTTAGATTAGACGTCCATGTTATAGGTATATAGTCGCAGCTAGAAGTTTACCAATTGGTGACACAAAAGTAAGGCTGGTGTAAACCCAGCTTTAGGTAGGTCGTAATTCCGCTTGATTTTGTTCGGTTTGTTTTCTCTTCCAATTCATAGTTAGTTCGCTTAAATTGGGGCTCTTTTCAGCATTTAATTGCACAACTACTGGGTATATACATACAACATACATAATTATGAATGAGAAACAAATGCACCATATAAGACAAACCGATAAATATATAATAGCGCAATTAAATAGTTATAATTATTAGTAAATTTAAATTACGACCGCAGCGCTTATTAAATGATAATAATCGAATCCACAGAGTTTTAAGTTTTAATTATATTTTAATGATTATTTGTACCGTTTAAGAAATTCATCCACAGAGTAGGTTTAGCCAGATGGGTACAAAAATCAAACGGTTCCTACCTACCAGGCATGATCTTACACAAAGTAATCAACAACAGCATGCCTAGCAAACAGGCCATCTGCAATCGTGTACGATAATTAATAAAATGTTTGAGAATGTCGGATCTGTACTAAAAGTCACGTGACTATTTCCATACATCATTATAGTCACGTGACTTATCGCTTACCGTATACGATTGCAGAATGGCATCTTGGCTAGGCCTGCTGGGTGCTTAGACAAGTTGCCGATCGCTAGCGCTTCATCGTCAATCGTAAGCGAAAGGCAGCTAACTGTCTTTGTCGCACTAATACGAAAGAGTGACAGAGAGGGAAAACTACGATACGCTAGTAAGCGCTACCGATTGGCAACTTGGCTAAGCATCCAGGTGTATCTTCACCTGTAAGTTTCTACGTACTGAGTAGTAAAGACGGAGGTGCTATATTTTTATGTACCTCATATTTATACAGGGTGTTCGCGAGGAAACCAAGAGATTTTAACTATGCATTCTAGACATCAAAATAAACAAAAAATATTATGAGACCTAATGTCAAATTCCACAAAAAAAACTAACGTTAAACTTTTTGAATATTTTTTACATTTCCAGTACTTTTTATCATAACCACTATTTGTTAAAATTAATTGTATAAATGTTTTTTTAGGGACGAGTTTTTTTGTCGAGTCTATTTTAATTTTTTGATTGTCAGGCAAAAGGTGTGGTAATATTAAAACACACTGTGGTAGCATTGTAATCAAAAAGAAGTTTTATGACAAGTTACGTCGAAAAAGTTTTTTCTAAAAAAGGTTAATTATATCTGGAACCAAGCCGAATCCAGGAAATTTTATATTACATTAAATACTCTAAATATGCTCAGGAATTCAGCTCTAAAATCTTTCGGTTTCCTCGCGAGCAACCTGTATAAAAATTACAGGTACGATTTGTTTTGAATATACATTATACACCTTTGATCTCTAATAACCCGAAAGATTTTAACCACGCATTTTTAATGTAAAAACAAACAAAAAATATTATATGACTTTTGTCATTTTTGGCGAAAAAAAAAATATTTTTTTTTAATTTTTTTTTCAATTGTTATTTAATTTTTGAATGTATTTTAACATAAAAAGTAAAAGTTATTCATGAAACTAGCACTTACAATGAGAGTTAAGGTTTTTTTTTTACAAAAACCTCATTTTTAAAAGGTTTTATTTCTCACTTTTCGACATCTATTAAAGAGGTTAGTGAGACTATTCTCCATAATGGCACCAACGCCGTTAAAAAGACCTTTTGCACCGAGTTACAATTAGAAAATATGTTTTTTTTAATTGGTAATAACTCTGAAATTAGGCGATATCCAGAAAAGTTTATACGACATTATAGTTTCTAAATGTGGTCAGGAACACACTGTTAAAATCTTTCGGGTTGTTAGAAATCACGGTGTATATGAGTACACAGAACAAAAAGATAAATATGCATAAGTATAATGTGTCCCATAATTATGGGTTTATGGGACATGAAAGGAATAGTACATTGTGCATCAAGGGAGGTAAGTACGGAATTACTAACGAGAGTGTTAGAAGCCCGACGCCGTTAGGCGGAGGGCTTTTATGACTCGAGTTAGTATTCCGCTTACCGACCGTGATGCACACAATGTTTTTCATCACACTTGCAAACAAAAAAATAAAATTTAAGAAATAACATTATTAAATAACGTACTGACATTTCTATTACTCCCTAGGGATTTTCGCTTTTCTATTACTCCCGCTGCGCGCGCAAAAAATGGCGCGCTTAGGCTGCAAGTGTGATGAAAAGTACCTTAAATATCATAGATAGGATATGTCGCTGAAAGAAGACCCTTAAGAGGACACAGGATGCTTACGCTCAGCCAAGTTGCCAATCGCTAACGCTTGGTAGCGTATCGTAGTTTTCTTCTCTGTCACTCTTCATATTAGTGCGACAAAGACAGTTAGCTGCCTTTCGTTTACGACTGACAATTAAGCGCTAGCGATTGGCAACTTATCTGAAGCACCCAGGTGTAGCTATTGAACAAAAGTTTCAGTACAAATGTATGTCACACGCAACAGTGCTGCCACCAATGGGCTGAGACTGAGTAATGAGTTTCGAACTGGACATTCGCTGGTTCGATTTCAACAAACGCGTTAGTACTTGCACAGTCTAAGCTTGTACAGGTGTCATGTCGTACTCGTAACTCATAAATAGGGGTCTGAACCATGGTTTGGAACCGTTATTTTCTCCATACAAAAAGAACGGTTCTTTTGTCGTTCTTTTTCGTACTTCGGTATATAAATTGTAACTTAATGGAGTAATTTAAAAATTATGATATTGTAAATTACATAAAATATTGAGCAGTTCATAATCAGTATAAAACATTTTAAAATTTTGAGCTCTTTCGAGGTTTACGTAAAATACCGGTTCCGATCCCTGGTCTAAACTATGGGTGCAAAACTTTAACAAAACATCTCAAGTGGACTTGACATAGCACATACATCCATAAAATATACATATCTACACACCCACAAATTGCTAGTTGAAGATTCCGAGATAGGGAATGAAATTGGATACAGATTTTTCAATAATATTCATATGTTTCTTGGCTAAAGTGTTCCCATATGTCAATTTTAAAGTTTTGCATAGTTCCGACCCCTAGTCATAAAACTTTAAACCTGAAGTTTACCCATTTTTAGTTGAATTATTAATTATTATTAGTATTAACGTAAAAAAATATACGAACGTATTTCACGACATGTATTGTGTCAAAGACGTCTAATAGGTACTACAGAAAGTCGTTTTTTGTTTACTTTTTTGTTTTTTACAGACGAACAGTATGCATACATCATGTATTATACATTTTACATGTACTTATACAATTTCAATGATGAAAATCAAGAAAACGCCGATAGTCATATTTAGCATTCTGACTCAACTGAAATTACGATATACGTACATTTTGCAATTTCTTTTAAGTAAAGGGTCCACGGAAAGAACATGTCTAGTCAATTCAAATTACAGAAGGAAAAACCACCTTACTTTTAACAGAATAAGGTGTGAAATTGCCCTGATTTTTTTAGGCTTTGGACATGTTTTTTCCTTGGTCCCTTCAAGTAGTTATGTGACTTGTCGGTTACTAAATGTAGGTATTCATTTTTCTCACAGCCGATATCGAACCTCACTCGTTATTATGACAGTTATGATATTGAATTCTATGATAACGTGTTATAGTTCTTTAAATAAATATTATAAGGAGTTCAATTGATCGCCGCCTTGACCTACCGGTTGTGAGTGTTGTGACGTCACTACCTATACGCATAGCTAGGTAGCTATAGCGAGAGCGCGGCAGGCGCACGCCCATCGCTCGTCATTGACTTCGAGGCGCTTGCGGCAGACAGAGGTTTCCAGAATCTCCTTGATCGAAGGGTCACGTGAGCCATACCTAACTGCTTTTGAGTGAAGTGATTAAATAGTGAGGAAATAAGCAATCATTGTGTGTTACGTTATCTTTAGTTTCTTTAAGTGTAATAAAGGTTTATAAGCATTATAAAATTAATAACTGTTTTGAGATTTAATAAAACCTGAGTTCTCTTGTTGTAAAATTATTTAATTCTATGCAAATCTATCCTAGATCCCTTCATCAGAAGTGCGATAAAGAACTGAGTTGCCTACATGCTAAGATTACGTAATAAAATTTGAACTCTGAAAACCGTTACGTATTGCTTTGCGCTTTAAATAGCTTGGTAGTATTTGATTGCTTATTACTTTGTTATTGGTTTATTGCTACTGCTTTTATTGCTTGTTTTAATTTGAGTGAATTTTATAATGGTGCGTACTAAATCACGGTCACGTTCGCGGGAACGATCTCACACTCGAGGTAGGTCGCGTGTTCGCAATCGGCGTCATTTACGGCGGCATAGACTTCTTTCGCGAAGCAGATCTAGTGATCATGGTAGTTTTGAATCGCAACGTAGCTCGAGTGATGGACGTCGTGGTTCGCGAAATGGCTCGCGTGTTCCAGATCGAAGTGATTCGCGGAGTGCCGAAAGACGCTGTCCTCGAAGTAGGGTTAGGCGTCGCTCGCGTAGTAGAAATAGGCGTAGGTCACGTAGTAGAACTACACTTCGTTCGAATAGCAGGACGAGACGTAGCCATTCGCACAATGTTTCACGTATCCCACGGCGCGACCGCTCGCGAAGTAGCTTACGTCGCGGGTCCCAACGTATATCGCGTAATATCTCTAACGATGGGGAGATGCGGGTTCAGGCGGAACGTGTACCTACACCTAGAACACCACCGTTGCCAGATTTTACAAGTGTCCCACCTCGGCAGCATTATTTAGAATCTCGTGATCCGTGTTCTGAGGCGTCTGCTCTTGCACAAGCTCTAATGGAGGCTATCAAATCTGCACAACCCATCAGGTCGCAGCATTATTACGTCTCTAATTTCGACCCCTCCTTACATAACATCGAGGCATGGTGCGACGAAGTAGATCGCGCCAGAACAGTTAACAATTGGAACGACCACGAGTGTTTATCGCGTGTTGCTTCTTGTTTAAAAGGTGATGATGAAGGTCTGGTTAAATGAGTGGGTCACTAACGACAGAACTTGGTCAAATTTTAAACGCGAGTTTATGTCCCTTTGCCCCAATAAGCTAGACTACGCTAACATTTTATTCGACTCCATGAATAGTACATCTGATAAATATTCGTCCTTCGCGGAATATGCACGGCGTAGCTTATTGCGTTTAAAGATTGTTCAAGGTCTAAGTGATGAATTGAGGACTTTAATTGTTATTCGTGGTATAGACAGTCCTCAAGTGCGTGCAGCGGCAGCCAACGCAAACCTCAACCCTGAAAATATCGTTTCATTTTTGTCCATTTATACGAAACCTAGATTACCAAAGCGAGATAATACAGGTTACAATAAAAAACAATCTCAAACGAGAAATAACTTTAATTCCGGTCAGAAATGTTTCAATTGTAATCAACGGGGTCATTTAAGTCGCGATTGTAAACGCTTAAAGTCATCTGTTGCTAGTTCTTCTAACACACAATCAGGGCCAGTCTCGAGCCCAGGTCCTAGCAATTCGTGTACATTCTGTAAGAAACCGGGACACACCGAGGATAAATGCTTTGCTAAAGCGCGGTCAGAAAAGCGCAATCAGCGTAATATAAATCTTTGTACTCATCGGTCTACTTCTTGTCCAGACAATAACGACATAACTACTGCGGTTATAAATGGCGTGCCGGTTGACGTACTTATTGATAGCGGTGCCCTTGACGTGTCCTTGATTTCTTCAGATGCCCTTAAGCATATAACTTGCCAGCCTAAACCTAGACTTTCATCGATTAAAGGGCTAAGTGACAAAGAAATAGCTACTACGTCTTATGTCACATTAACTGTCGAGTTTAGTAACATAGCGATCGAAGCAGACTTACTAGTAGTGCCGGCTAAATATATGAATGCATCTGTTATTATAGGCACAGACGTATTAAATCGCGATGGAATAACTTATTACAGAACCAAAGACGAGCAATACCTTACACTTACACATTCTAATACCGGGTCTCATTGCGTCAATGCGATTGAATTAGAAAATCATGCTAAAGTAAATACGCCTCTTCAAGGTGAGGATTTGGTAAGCCTTATGACTGTCATTAATAGATTTTCCACCTTTTTGATATCTGGTACTGCTGCGACTACTGTTAAAACAGGCGAAATGGAAATAAAGCTCACCAAATCCACACCAGTGGTGTATCGACCGTACAAACTGTCGTATCAAGAAAAACTCAAGGTTCGAGAAATTACCTAAGACTTATTAAACAAAGGCGTCATTAGGCGTTCTAGATCAAAATACGCAAGCCCGATAATACTCGTAAAGAAACGTGACGGCTCCGATAGGCTTTGCGTAGATTTTCGTGCACTTAATCGCATCACAGTAAAGGATCGTTACCCACTTCCACTAATAGACGATCATATCGATAGGTTGGGTGGTTATAAGTTTTTCTCTTGTCTTGATATGGCAACAGGCTTCCACCAAATTCCTCTTAAAGAAGAATGTATTCCTCTCACTGGTTTTGTAACACCTGAAGATCATTTTGAATATGTCAAAATGCCTTATGGTTTGGCTAATTCTCCTATAGTTTACCAGCGCATAATTAACGACACCTTGCGTGATCATATTAATGAGGGGAACGTCCTAGTCTACGTTGATGACGTGCTTCTTTTAAGTCATTCTGTGAGAGAGGGCGTTGAGTTATTGGATCGAGTCCTTCAGACTCTTACAAGCGCTGGATTTTCAATAAATTTAGCCAAATGTTCGTTTCTTGTAACTGAGGTGGAGAATTTGGGTAAAGTAATATCTCAAGGTCAGGTTAGACCGAGCCCAAGAAAAGTTGAAGCCTTAGTTAACACCTCACCTCCAGAAAATGTTCGGCAAGTTCGACAATTATTAGGTTTGGCGGGATATTTTAGGCGCTACATTAAAGACTATGCCTCTAAAACTGCACCTATTGCGCATCTTACACGTAAAAATGTCAAATTCCTTTGGACGGCGGAGTGCGAAGCTGTCCGACAAGATCTCATTAAACAATTAACTAGCGAACCAGTTCTAGCCATTTTTAATCGAGAGCTTCCCACTCAAGTCCACACAGACGCGAGCAGTATAGGGTATGGTGCTGTTTTATTACAAATCCACCCAGATTTAAAGAAACATGTTGTAGCATATTTTAGCAGGTCTACTCAGGGAGCTGAAAGCAAATACCATTCCTACGAGTTAGAAACTCTCGCTGTCGTTAAAGCTCTACAAAACTTTCGACATTATCTTGTCGGTTTAAAATTTGTAGTTGTCACCGATTGCAATGCTTTAAAATCAACTGAACGTAAAAAAGACTTGTTGCCCCGCGTTGCTCGTTGGTGGGTCTATCTGCAAGATTTCGATTTCTCAATCGAATATCGCAAGGGGGTTATGATGTCGCATGCAGATTATTTTAGTCGAAATCCTATAACTCTTGTGAATCACATTAAAAAACCTCGTAATTGGGCTCAGATAGCACAGTCTGCTGATAACGAAACTCAATCTCTTATACAAAAACTTCACGATGGTAGCTTAGATGCTAGTCGTTATTCAATTCAAAACGACACCCTGTACTACAAGTACGTCCCAGTAGAAGGACAACCACGATTGCTGTGTTACATCCCCAGAGGTCATCGGCTCAGTCTTTTAAGAATTTTCCACGATGAGCACGAGCATATTGGTGTCGAGAAAACTTTAGACCTCATCTTAAGACACTTTTGGTTCCCAGGCCTTCAGCAATTCGTTAGTAAATACGTGGCACATTGCCATGTCTGCATTTCCCATAAGAGGGTTCCCCGTGCTCCCTTACAGAATATCACTTCATGGGAAAAACCTGATACCCCATTTCATACGGTTCACGCTGATGCCCTTGGACCTTTGCCAGTTTCAGAAGGCTACAGATTCATCCTTCTTATTGTAGACTCGTTCACAAAGTTTACCCTTTTGTACCCTATTTATAAACAAGATGCTGCCGAACTTAAGCGTGTCGTCACACAAGCAATCTCTGTCTTTGGCGTGCCCAAGCTCATGATCACTGATAAAGGACGCATGTTCGAGTCTAACGATTTCGTGACATGGATAAAAGAGCTTGGTTGTGACCTCCATTATATTACCCCGGAGATGCACCACGCTAATGGCCAGGCCGAGCGCTATATGCGAACTGTCCTTAATATGTTGCGCATTCAAGCAAATTACAAGAACGCCTCTTGGTCAGAGACGTTATGGAAGCTGCAGCTGGTGTTAAACATAACTAAACAGAAAACAACACAAGCCTCCCCTTTGAATCTCCTAATAGGTACAGAAGCAACAACCCCTGCTATTCGTGCATTGGTGCGTGACGTGGCAGTCGAAGGGTCATCTCCTAATCGGGAGGCCCTGCGGGAGATTACTAGGAGCAGGACCCGCCTCTTGCTGAAAAGGAATCAGACCCAGCAAGACGAGAGAGTCAATCGACAACGGCATCTACCTCGTCAATTCAACATTGACGACTTAGTATTCGTCATTAAGTTTTCTCAGTCGACAGGAAAGCTCGATTCAGGAATGCGAGGCCCTTACAAGGTAGTGGAGGCGCTTCCAAGTGGACGCTACGTGCTACGCTTGCTCAGCGGCGGCTACGGCAAGACCACGCAGGCTGCTGCTCAACACATGGTGCCTTGGAGAGGCGAGTGGTGTCCAGACACGTGTGCTGCATTCTTTGAATGTAAGTAATGTTTGTATGAAGTACTTCTCTTTGGCCACTTTTGTCACAAAGTTTTACTTAGCAGCTGACGGTCCGACAGGCGGACGGCACACTTGTATGATTATGGTCTACTTGTTGTGCAGTACACACGTTTGAATACGGTCTGCGTGTTGTACGGTACACACGTTTGAATACGGTCTGCGTGTTGTACATTTCACACGTATGAATACGGTCTGCGTGTTGATTAGTTTACACGTATGAATACGGTCTGCGTGTAGACTAGGCTTACACGTTCGAATACGGTCTGCGTGTAAAGCATCTTGACATCCTTGACGTATGAATACGGTCTGCGTCAAGTATGTTTTCAGGTTAAGGCCACGTCCTAGATAGCCAGAAGAAGCGACGGTTTCTGCTAGAAACTCTCCGGTTTATGCTGGAGATGTATCATCAATTGGGCTCGACTTTTAATGAGACGTCTCGAGTTATTTAAAGAGTGAAGAATGTGTGCGAGCTTTGCATTGATTGATGAATGAATTAATTGAATGATGAACTGGCGTCAGATTCGGAAGCTTGAATGACTATTAGCCAAGACTGTCGAATAGTTTCTAATTCAGTGTTGTTTTCAGATGAAAACTTGGAAGATGACTTAACTGCGTCGTCTACGGTCCCTGGTACTACGGTGTCCCGTGATGCAGCCGGACCAGTTACATCTAACACCACTGATGGTAGCAACACCAATCCAGCCTGTGTCGAGGACGACACAATATCAGGAGAAGCCGTATAAGGAGTTCAATTGATCGCCGCCTTGACCTACCGGTTGTGACGTCACTACCTATACGCATAGCTAGGTAGCTATAGCGAGAGCGCGGCAGGCGCACGCCCATCGCTCGTCATTGACTTCGAGGCGCTTGCGGCAGACAGAGGTTTCCAGAATCTCCTTGATCGAAGGGTCACGTGAGCCATACCTAACTGCTTTTGAGTGAAGTGATTAAATAGTGAGGAAATAAGCAATCATTGTGTGTTACGTTATCTTTAGTTTCTTTAAGTGTAATAAAGGTTTATAAGCATTATAAAATTAATAACTGTTTTGAGATTTAGTAAAACCTGAGTTCTCTTGTTGTAAAATTATTTAATTCTATGCAAATCTATCCTAGATCCCTTCAATATTTTAAATGTCAGCTGTGAAAAGGTTACATTATGTTTGGCACTTTGCGCATCCATAACTTTGACTACCAAACACATTTTCATTGTATTGAATCAAGCTTTATACATGAAAAAGCTGTTGTCTCTAGACATCTTTCGCCGCGCAATCCACTAGAGATCATTCGGAAACTGAAGGCAGGCGAGTTGTACAGGCGTGGCGTGCTGCCAAACGACTTCATTTTCCACACAGACTATACGTATTGAATTCGCTATGCTAGCAATGCGATACTCTCGTCTTGGTAGTTGGAGCGTGAAATTTAATCAAAGTGGCAACCTCTCCCATCAGCCGGGAGCGAATGTATCCGTGGATACATTTTGCACCCAGCTTAGCAATGTACCTACAAGTTGCAGAACATTGTCAAAATTGTGAAAAATATACTCGGAAATTTCCGAGAATTTTCGTGAGAATTTAAGAGTAAGTTCTCATTGAGAATGTTACCATGAGAACTTATAAAAACGTGTTATAAATAATTAGTTTATATCGTAAATAAGTAAACAAGGTAATAAATATAACGCATAAGGCATGTATCTAATACGGTCTTGGCTTTTAGATTATTAAAATTTGTTTAATTGAAATTCCCGAGAACATTTTCTATGCAAGTTCCGCAACGAAACTTCTCCTCGGTACAATGCTAACCCAGCTACATCCATAACCTTTCGGCAATTTCTCCAAAAATGTGTACATTTGAATCATCTTTGATATTGATACTTGTAAGCTGATAAAGTCAATGATGTCCCAAAATGTTTGAATGTAACATTACTTTTTTGTTACCAAATTTTTTTAGGAATCTAGTTACAAAAAACGAAAGTTCCATACAAACTTTCTGGGTTATTTTGGAAAATGTGGCGGGTCTTCTCAGCATCATTGACTCAACCAGCTTACCAATACTGAAACCGTGATCCAAAATGTATGTACGTGATCTAAAAATAAAAGCTTCGAACACTCTCGTTAGTAATACCTCCCTAAATGCACAATGTACCTACTAATAAAACAGTACAGGCGTGATAGACTGCTTTAAGTATCGAGTAAACGCTTACGTAATAAAATAATTATTTATCTCATTTAAAAGGAAAACACAACTGAGGAACAAAAACAAAATTAATTAATGAATTTACTTTACATAATTATATTGATTTAAACCTTAACAATTATCAGTCATATTTTAAAGACAAACGGGTCTTAATCGCGTAACCTTACGTACGTCATGCCCAAAACGTCAGGATATATAATTAAATGTAAGTTTACGCGATTAAGACCCATTTGTCTTTAAAATATGAATGTACTTTATCACGAAGTCTAAATAATTATATTCTTATCCCGTCAAAATCTCACCTAGAGAATGTACAAAATCTCTGATTGAATTCAAACAAAATCATTTGATTACAGATCGTAAACACGAAACGAGCCTTCTTCAGGCTCTTAAAATCAAAATTTACATCTTAAAACCCTTTTAGAACTCCAACAAATTTTAAACTCTCTTCAGAATTCCAAATTCGTAAAAACCAGAACAGCAAATCAGGCGAAGAATCGATCTTAGAATTTGAAAGTTAAATGTTTCAGAACTCCGTATTCTTAATTACTAGACCCTTCTAAACAGTTTCATGGTAATTTTGCCGTAAAATTTGCATAGTGGATAGCCAAAAGATCGTGGCCCGTTAAATATAAGCGGAGATTCTCCCTAATTATCAAATCTCGTATAACCCAGTATACGTTAACGAAAAAGTACTTTAATGGGGATAGGAATAAAGCTCATAGCGTTAAGTTTTTTGAAGGGTTACGAGGTTTTGGAGATAGCGTGATGATTTTGTGTGCCGGCTTTCATAGGGTTGGCTCAAGAAGGTAAACTCATTTTTAGCGTTCCATAAGCGTAATGGCAAAAATGAAAGACTAGTTTAATGTACGAAGTCGGTTTGTATGTCACAGCCATTTCAGGTCGGATAAAAAACATGAGCTGATCGTAGTTTTCATCATCATACATGTAAATGAACTCGGTATTCTGACCACATAGTTTCAATATTGTTAGTAAAATTTAATTTTAAAGTTGTGTTTACCAAATCTGTTAAACACTTTGCTACTATGTTGTTTAGATAGTCATGTTAAGTACTACATTTATTTTCTACATTGTGCACTCTTGTTTTTGTTTTATATCCTATTCTGTTTTTCAATTTTAGCTCAGTTGCCCTTGTTGTTGTTGTTGTCGTTCTAAGGCACCTCAGAGGTGCAAAGGGCCTTCACAAGATTGCGCCACGCCTCTTTGTCCTCAGCAACACTTTTAGCTTCGTGCGGTTGGCCTAAGCTGGGGGGACCCAGCTTAGGCCAACCGCACGAAGCTCGTTTGAGACGGATCGCTGCCAGGAGTGCACTGGCCGTCCAAGAGGTCGGCTGCCGTTAGGCGGTTTCCAGTCAAAGACGATGTAGGCGTTGTTTTGCTCTCCTCTCCGGATAGTGTGACCTATCCATCTCCATTTCCTGGAGGCAATCTCGATGCCTATAGATGTATGGCGGCATATTGTCTACAGGTCTTTGTTTCGGATGGTATTTGGCCAGAAGATGCGCAGTATTGATCTGAGCGACTTATTGACAAAGACCTAAAGCTTGTTGGTCAGACCCTTTGTCACTCTCCACGTCTCGCAGCCAAAGCGCAGGACCGACTTGACAACTGAGTTGAAGAGGGAAACTTTAACGCGTCGCGTCAGGATATTTGACTCCCAAACAGGTTTTAGTTGGGCAAAAGCAGCCTTTGCCTTGCAAATTCAGCTGTCAATGTCCTCATTTGCTCCTCCCCAACAAATGATCTGGCTCTCGAGGTAAACAAACTTGACCACTGAGTCTAGACTTGCGTCTCCCAGCGTCAGAGGGTCCATTGTGCTCGTCGTAACCCGAATGCTGACTGTTTTTTGTTTGTTGATCTGCAGGCGCATTGTATCCGCCGCCACTTCTTGAAAGTTTCCATGTTTGGCTTGAAGATGGGGGAGAGTAGGCGAGATCAACACGATGTTATCCGCGTAGTCCAAGTCCTCCAGATTTCCTGAACCCCACTGTATGCCCCTCAGTTGCCCTGAACCCGTTAAAACTAAGCACTTAAACCGTATGGTGATAGCAGTAAGAATACATTTGTCACCACCCTTTCCGTGGGCGTCATAAGAGTCGGCTATGGAAGTGTCACTAACCATTTATTTATCAAAGATTGATGATGGGCATCAGCATCATCATAGTGGACACACTATTGCGATCGCCAACTCGCTTGGCCAGCGTCACGATTATGGGCATTTACTTCCTCACTCGTAGTGCGTCCATACGCATAGGCTAAGGAAAGGCCATTGTCCAGCAGTAATAAAGGCTGATGATGTGAAGCACTTTAATACACAATTACACATGCTTCCCCTTAGCCGATTCGTTGCGTGTTCCATTTTCAAAAACTTTCTTCTATGGCGGTGAACAATTTTTTCACGATACGCCAAGCGCGCCTTACGCCATAGAATATGATGACATGCCTATCGTGGCATACGCAACTCGTTAAAAGCATTCATGACACGCCTGGCGTGTCATCCGCACTGAAACGGTTAAGGTACATATTATATTTTGGTACTGAGAAGTCTCGCAAAGACCTGTTCCTAAACAAATAACTACAACCATTTAAGCACAAAAGTCCTGTACAATGCATTCCAAGACTACACAATATCGGTACTAAATCTCCTCAAATGAACACGTCCAAGGCAAGCCGGAGCACCATACATTACTCGGTCGAAGCGGGGTCCGAGCATAAATTGCGTCGCGACGAAGCAACCGATGCGATCCAATTTATAGCCACGTATTGCAAGTGTAAGTTATTTGTGAAAAACTGGCCAAGAGCATGTCGGGCCATGCTCAGTGTAGATTTGAATACCGTAAAACTACCCAACTATAGTCCAAAAGCTCCCAACTATGGTCCAAAACTAAGTCGAATATCTTCAATTTAGTGTAATTATTATATTATTGACGCAGTTGTTACACAAAATCTCCTCATTAATGATTAAAAAACTTAGATAAAACCAAAATAAAATATTTCCATTGATGCTTGATTACCAGTTCAACGTGTGGACCATAGTTGTAGTACTGGACTATAGTTGTATGGTTTTACGGTATCTAATTTAAAAACGGCTGGGCTGATTATGTTCAAAATAGTTTTATTTTAAAGTAATTACTTTAAAAGCCTATTCATGATTTATTCCATATTTTTTGAACCAACGTATCAAAAATTAGAGGAGAGGACACATTTTTTTTTGGAGCGGTTATCTCCGAAGATATTGACTTTCGAAAAAAACTTTTTTTAAGACTTATTCTTTTACAGACCTATTCAATGATACGACACACTATCGGATTGCAGTAAAATAAAAAAAACATCCACACTTTACGAGTAGGGGAGGTTCCATAAATAAATTATATTTTTTCTACATTTTATTCTATCACTTTTAATATACCTGTACCAAGTTGCAAATATTTTATGCAACCCTTGTTTAAGAGAGGTCAAAAAAGTTGAGCGGCGTGGGTAGCAATTTGAGGCGAAGCCAAAAATTGCTATTAAAGACGCCACGAGCATTTTTTGACTCAGTTAAACAATGTTACATACAATACTTTTTCTACGACCACATACTCATTTTAAAATAAAATTGTGAATTTGAGAAATATTTATAGTTGAACACAATTTTATTAATCATCAAGGTCGGGCGGGAGTCGTCAAAATTAAAAAAAGAATGCTCCTGTATGCTATGGTTTACTGTTCATCAGAATTACATTTAGAATTAGGTTGGCAGCCATGTATTTCATCAAGTCTTGTATACACGAGGTGTCTTAAAATGCAAAAATCGTACTGCGTGCAAACCCGAATGCGTTTATTGGGAATAGACAATATATATAGACTTATCTTGACATCTGTAAGGTAGGGGCTTAAAGGTGTGTTCACGACCATGTAAATGACAAATAAAAGTACGGGAGTAGAAAAAGTCAATAATATATACAGTAAGGAAACAAGGCAATGCGTTTGTATAATATAAAAAAACTAGTTTTTTGCTCTGTGCGCGAGGCCCAAGGGCCTCGCGGGCCTCTCTTTTTGTCGACTGGAGGGGTGGAGTATTGGAGATATTTTTTTTATTTTCTTTAATTTTTTTATTATTGAATTTGTATTATTTTCTACTTTTATCGCAGTTTTTGGGCTTTTGAGCTGGACTCCTGCAGCTCGGCCTTCGGCCTCGCGAGCTGTCACGCCTCTGAGGGACGCTTCGGGCCTTCGGCCCTACGCGGAGCTCGGCCTTCGGCCTTCGCAGATTGTCGAAACGAATCGTCGGGCCTGCGGCCCTCCGATTCGTTTTCATGTTACACATTTTCATTGAGTAGCATGGATGCGTTGGACTCCTGCAGCTCGGCCTTCGGCCTCGCGAGCTGGCGCGCCTGTGTGGACGCTTCGGGCCTTCGGCCCTACGCGGAGCTCGGCCTTCGGCCTTCGCAGATTGTCGAAACGAATCGTCGGGCCTACGGCCCTCCGATTCGTTTTCATGTTACACTTTTTCATTGAGTAGCATGGATGCGTTGGACTCCTGCAGCTCGGCCTTCGGCCTCGCGAGCTTTCGCACCTCTGAGGGACGCTTCGGGCCTTCGGCCCTACGCGGAGCTCGGCCTTCGGCCTTCGCAGGTTATCGAAACAAATCGTCGGGCCTACGGCCCTCCGATTCGTTTACATGTTACACTTTTTCATTGAGTAGCATGGATGCGTTGGACTCTGGCAGCTCGGCCTTCGGCCGCGCGAGTAGGCGCGCCTATGTTGGACGCTTCGGGCCTTCGGCCCTACGCGGAGCTCGGCCTTCGGCCTTCGCAGCTACGAAGCTTCGCCTTCGGGCCTTCGGCCCTCAGGCTCAGCTTATATAGTTACTCAGATTTTATTATATGTAGAAAAGCTTTATTTTCTCGCAGCTCGGCCTCCGGCCTCGCAGGCTACCGTGCGTCTATGGGACGCTCCGGGCCTTCGGCCCTACGCGGAGCTCGGCCTACGGCCTTCGCTGGGGTTCGAAGCCCTTATTAAGACAGTTAGGAAGGGCAGTTTCACCGCGTGGGCTCGCCCGTCGGGCCTTCGGCCCTCAGGCTCGCGCGGAGAGCACCTCGATCGTGACGCTCCGGGCCTTCGGCCCTACGCGGAGCTCGGCCTTCGGCCTTCGCGGGCTTGACGCCTCGCCATCGGGCCTTCGGCCCTCAGGCTAGGCTTATTAAGATACTGGGGTTGTTGAACGCTTGGTAGCTCGATTTGCTCGGAGCTCGGCCTTCGGCCTCGCTTTAAATTACTTGGAGGTGACGCGCTTGGGCCCTCGTGGTGAAGCTCCGGGCCTTCAGCCCTCCGCGAGGTCGGCCTTCGGCCTCCCACCCTGAAGCTCGCCCTACGGGCTCGCTTAACATAGATTTATATTGGTTCTGGTAATGTTCCGGCCCTCCTGCAGCGAGGCCTTCGGCCTCGCCCAAAATTACTGGGGTTCGGGACCCCCATGGGCCCCTGGAGTGAAGCTCCGGGCCTTCGGCCCTCCGCGGGGTCGGCCTTCGGCCTCCCAGCCTGAAGCTCGCCCTTCGGGCTCGCTTAACTTACTTGGGATTTTGACTTTTTGTTCGGGGTCGCCGCCATCTTGGATTTTTTTCAAAATTTTTTTTCAGATTATTATTCCTGGGCCCAAATAATGCCCGCATGCCAAATTTCAGCGCGATCGGACCATTATTTCGAAAAATCCATACAAAATTTTTTTTGTGCAAAAAATCTGAAAATATTTTTTTCGGAATCTGGAGAGCCCAAAAGTCACGCACAGCAATTTCCAGCTGGATCGGATGAAAAAAAATTTTTCGAAAAAAAAAAAAAATTTTTTTTGCAAACATTTTTTGCCCACCTGACAGCTCTCGGGGTCCTCTATGACATTTGGTCGAGCACCCCCCACCTATCTCCCCCCGTTTAAGAGTTCCCATACAAACTTTGACGGGCCCTATGGCGGCCATCTTGCATCCGAGAATCACAAAAATACTTTTTCTTTAATCTAGGTCCCTTAGAGATTCTCCCACAAAAAAATCCGGCTCGAAGGACCATTTTGAAAATTGAGTGCAAATTTTTTTTTTTTTTTTCGCAAAAATTTTTGCGGCTTCAAAAATTGTCGGCAGTTCCCTATGACATTTGGTCGAGCACCCCCCACCTAGGTCTCACCATTTAGCCGGGCCGTCGAACATTTTTCGACCAGGGAGCAAATCCTGAAATGTCAGATTTTTCCCGGGGTCACCAGAGCGCCCTCTATGTAGCCGTATATAACACTATACCCCACCGTAACTCCTTCTGGGAGAACAATCGTATCAATCAGAAATCAGTCGGGATGCAGCTATATATATTATTAACTAGTTTTTTGCTCTGTGCGCGAGGCCCAAGGGCCTCGCGGGCCTCTCTTTTTGTCGACTGGAGGGGTGGGGTATTGGAGATATTTTTTTTATTTTCTTTAATTTTTTTATTATTGATTTTGTATTATTTTCTAATTTTATCGCAGTTTTTGGGCTTTTGAGCTGGACTCCTGCAGCTCGGCCTTCGGCCTCGCGAGCTGTCAGGCCTCTGAGGGACGCTTCGGGCCTTCGGCCCTACGCGGAGCTCGGCCTTCGGCCTTCGCAGATTGTCGAAACGAATCGTCGGGCCTGCGGCCCTCCGATTCGTTTTCATGTTACACTTTTTCATTGAGTAGCATGGATGCGTTGGACTCCTGCAGCTCGGCCTTCGGCCTCGCGAGCTGGCGCGCCTGTGTTGGACGCTTCGGGCCTTCGGCCCTACGCGGAGCTCGGCCTTCGGCCTTCGCAGATTGTCGAAACGAATCGTCGGGCCTACGGCCCTCCGATTCGTTTTCATGTTACACTTTTTCATTGAGTAGCATGGATGCGTTGGACTCCTGCAGCTCGGCCTTCGGCCTCGCGAGCTATCGCACCTCTGAGGGACGCTTCGGGCCTTCGGCCCTACGCGGAGCTCGGCCTTCGCAGGTTATCGAAACGAATCGTCGGGCCTACGGCCCTCCGATTCATTTACATGTTACACTTTTTCATTGGGTAGCATGGATGCGTTGGACTCTGGCAGCTCGGCCTTCGGCCTCGCGAGCTGTCACGCCTCTGAGGGACGCTTCGGGCCTTCGGCCCTACGCGGAGCTCGGCCTTCGGCCTTCGCGGATTGTCGAAACGAATCGTCGGGCCTGCGGCCCTCCGATTCGTTTTCATGTTACACTTTTTCATTGAGTAGCATGGGGGTTCTGGACTCATGCAGCTCGGCCTTCGGCCTCGCGAGCTGGCGCGCCTGTGTTGGACGCTTCGGGCCTTCGGCCCTACGCGGAGCTCGGCCTTCGGCCTTCGCAGATTGTCGAAACAAATCGTCGGGCCTGCGGCCCTCCGATTCGTTTTCATGTTACACTTTTTCATTGAGTAGCATGGGAGTTCTGGACTCAAGCAGCTCGGCCTTCGGCCTCGCGAGCTGGCTCGCCTGTATTGGACGCTTCGGGCCTTCGGCCCTACGCGGAGCTCGGCCTTCGGCCTTCGCGGCTACGAAGCTTCGCCTTCGGGCCTTCGGCCCTCCGGCTCAGCTTATATAGTTACACAGATTTTATTATACGTAGAAAAGCTTTGTTTTCTCGCAGCTCGGCCTCCGGCCTCGCAGGCTATCGCGCCTCTACGGGACGCTCCGGGCCTTCGGCCCTACGCGGAGCTCGGCCTGCGGCCTTCGCTGGGGTTCGAAGCGAACCGTCGGGCCTGCGGCCCTCCGGTTCGCTTATTAAGACAGTTAGGAAGGGCAGTTTCACCGCGTGGGCTCGCCCGTCGGGCCTTCGGCCCTCGGGCTCGCGCGGAGAGCACCTCGATCGTGACGCTCCGGGCCTTCGGCCCTACGCGGAGCTCGGCCTTCGGCCTTCGCGGGCTTGACGCCTCGCCATCGGGCCTTCGGCCCTCAGGCTCGGCTTATTAAGATACTGGGGTTGTTGAACGCTTGGTAGCTCGATTTGCTCGAAGCTCGGCCTTCGGCCTCGCTTTAAATTACTTGGGGGTGACGCGCTTGGGCACTCGGGTCGAAGCTCCGGGCCTTCGGCCCTCCGCGAGGTCGGCCTTCGGCCTCCCACCCTGAAGCTCGCCCTTCGGGCTCGCTTAACATAGATTTATATTGGTTCTGGTAATGTTCCGGCCCTCCTGCAGCGAGGCCTTCGGCCTCGCCCAAAATTACTGGGGTTCGGGACCCTCATGGGCCCCGGGAGTGAAGCTCCGGGCCTTCGGCCCTCCGCGGGGTCGGCCTTCGGCCTCCCGGCCTGAAGCTCGCCCTTCGGGCTCGCTTAACTTACTTGGGATTTTGACTTGTTGTTCGGGGTCGCCGCCATCTTGGATTTTTTTCCAAATTTTTTTTCAGATTATTATTCCTGGGCCCAAATAATGCCCGCATGCCAAATTTCAGCGCGATCGGACCATTATTTCGAAAAATCCATACAAAATTTTTTTTGTGCAAAAAATCTGAAAAAATTTTTTTCGGAATCTGGAGAGCCCAAAAGTCACGCACAGCGATTTCCAGCTCGATCGGATGAAAAAAATTTTTTCGAAAAAAAAAAAAAATTTTTTTTGCAAAAATTTTTTGCCCACCAGACAGCTCTCGGGGTCCTCTATGACATTTGGTCGAGCACCCCCCACCTATCTCCCCCCGTTTAAGAGTTCCCATACAAACTTTGACGGGCCCTACGGCGGCCATCTTGGATCCGAGAATCACAAAAACACTTTTTCTTTAATCGAGGACCCTCAGAGATTCTCCCACAAAAAAATCCGGCTCAAAGGACCATTTTGAAATTTGAGTGCAATTTTTTTTTTTTTTTTTGGAAAAATTTTTGCGGCTTTAAAAACTGTCAGCAGTTCCCTATGACATTTGGTCGAGCACCCCCCGTCTAACTTTCACCGTTGAGCCAGGCCGTCGAACATTTTTTGACCAGGGAGCAAATCCTGAAATGTCAGATTTTTCCCTAGGTCACAAGAGCGCCCTCTATGCAACCGTATATAACACTAACCCCCACCAATACTCCTTCTGGGAGAACAATCATGTCATTCAGAAATGAGTGGTAATGCAGCTATATATATTATTAACTAGTTATTTTTTTGTGCGCGAGGCCCGAGGGCCTCGCGGCGGCTCTTTATCGGGGAGGCAAGAGGCCGAAAGACATGAGTTTTTAGTTACAGTTGTAAAAAGTTTTGCCTAGGGGTCGGAATCAGCGATGGGAAGGGAGGAGAGCGGTGGTGTGCCTGTTTATTGTTTACCTGACAGTTATTGAACATAATATTCATATGCCCAAATCTAAGTTGCCTGAATTTCAATTGCCCGAATGATTTGTTTACCATAACAATTGTATGACATACTTTAATTTTCCAGGGGGTCACAGTTCTAACCTAACCTACTTTCTGATAGGAGTTTCATTTTGTGGAAGGTCAAAGTTCTAACCTAACTTAACCTACATTCTTATAGTAGTTTAATTTTCCAGGTGGTCACAGTTCTAACCTAACCTAACCTACTTTCTGATAGCAGTTTAATTTGCTAAGGGGTAACCTGACCTAACCTATTGTCTGACAGCAGTTTCATGTTGTGGAGGGTCACAGTTCTAACCTAACTTAACCTGCTTTCTGATAGCAGTTTCATTTAACAGGGGAACACAGTTCTAACCTAACCTAACTTCTCTCTGATAGCTATTTTATTTTCTAAAAGTTCACAGTTTTGACTTAACGTAATCAATTTTCTGACAGCAGTTTCATTTTGTGGAGATTCACAGTTGTAACCTAACCTAACCTATTATCTGACAGCAGTTTCGTTTTGTGGGGGTCACAGTTCAAACCTAACCTAACCTACTTTCTGATAGCAGTTTCATTTTCTAAGGGGTCACAGTTCAAACCTAACCTAACCTATTGTCAGACAGCAATTTCATTTTGTGAATGGTCACAGTTACAACCTAACCTAACCTACATTCTGATAGTAGCTTAATATTCCAGGTGTCACAGTTCTAATCTAACCTATCCCAATTTCTGATAGCAGTTTCATTTTCTAAAGGGTCACAGTTCAAACCTAACCTACATTCTAATAGCAATTTCATTTATCAGAAGTTCCCAAATCTAACCTAACCTACTTTCCAAGTAGTTTCATTGTCCGGGTGATTCGTACAAATAACATTATAAAAATTGACTTTTCTGGTAGCTAATTTGGATGACAAAATGATGTCATAATATGGCATGTGATAAATACGGATTTCGATGACTCTGACAAATGGAAATTGAATTTTAGGGAAGTAAAGTTTCTGGTAAATAGTTATTATAGTAAACAATAAAGTATGCAATATTATGCTCTTTGATTAGGATGGCAAATAAATTTATGGAAAATGAAATTCTCTTCTCGAAAAGGGGGGGGGGGATCCCGTGCCTGTGCCTGTGAGTATGCCTGGAAACTGCCCACTGCGAACTGGAACTGGAAACAGCCCATCATTTCTTAAGAATCAACGTATAGTAAGTAGCAATTGTAAAAATAAAAATCGGCAAGGAAAACATTGTTCTGTACTGATTGTACAGTAAGTAACTAATACCTACTATACAGGGTGTAATCGTTAAGTGTTGCCAGGCCATAATTCTGTAAATATAGCAAATACCAGAAAACTTCTAACTGATATCGAAAAAGTAGAGTAAGAGCGTGGAGCGTTTTAACTTAGTATATTTAATATTACTATGTATGTTATATTTACGTAATTATGGCCTGGCCACACTTAACGATTACACCCTGTATAGGCTGGTTCAAATTTCCTATGGGCAGAATTTTTTCACTCATATATTTTTTTGATTTTGCTGCTTGTTTCGTGTAACAACAGTTAGATAGATAGATAGATATATAAAAACTTTATTCAAACCACAACTTACATTCGCAGTGATACAAACACAAAGAAGGAAAACAAAAACTAAACAAAATAAATACATAACATTGAAACTTATGAATTAAGTTAACCCATAGTTTATTTGCGCAAGAGTCATGTGTCGTGGTATAGAATTGGCGCTGACTCAGCATACGTGCTGTACACTCGAGAGTCCACAGCGCTGATCTTCCGTCAGAACCACAGAAGTTGTGAGTTTTCAGGAGAAGATTTGGAAGTAATGATACGACAATTCCAACTCACATAAGTAATCAAAACTTTCTGTCAACGGAATGTAATCGTGTAACTATGTCCATTTATACACAAATGGCAAAAACTGTTACGTGCCTTGAAAAGTTAAATTTAATGTATGCAAAATCTGATGGTTAATTAATTGAAAGATCAGATGTTTTTGTTATGTTGTTTTAGTGTTGTATTATTATATTAAATAGTGATCAGGATATGATTCTGATATTAGTCCTTTTTATTACAATTCGTTACATTATTTCTTGGATTTGAACAATTTTACATCTCTCTCTATTTAGCTACACAATACTCGTAAGTAACCATAGCGATACATGATGCCATTACAGTTTTCAAGTTTTTAGGGTTCCGTAACGCTTATAAATTCATCATGTCTATCTATCCCCCTGTCACAGCCGATTTACTCGGAAACTATTAATGCTACAGTAAAGAAATTTGGTAAGAATATGTGTTGTATGAACCGCACAGAATTATGACACTATATAGGTAGTAAAAAAATGGGGATTGGGGCCCTACATACAGGTAAAGGTGCGTTCAAACCAAAAGAGCATTCGCTGTGCTAACCCCCCACTCTACGAAATTCGATCGCTACACAAAACGTGATTGGTTGATTTCGTAGAACGGGGGATAGAACAGCGAATCCTCTTTTGGTTTGAACGCACCTTAACGGAGGGATAGATTTTTTTTAGATGTAGGTATATTAACGTGTGGGGTATCATAGAAAGGTCTTTGAAAATGATATGAAGGTTTATAAATCCCATTTTCATTTAAGCTATCCGTTTTCGAGATATTTGCTCTCACAGTCAAAAAGTGTCCCCCCCTCTATTGTTTAAACTATGCAGTAAAAAAAAATGTTATGCATGTCATAAACTCTTTCAACGATTTTTGCTTTGATTAAATTATATCTTATAGTTTTTGAGGTAGGTTGATTTACTGTATTTTTTAATGATAAATTGATAATTGTACAGAATCCTTTGCGCGCGAGTTCGACTCGCACTTCGCCGGTTTTTTTAATTGTTGAAGCACTATTTCTACCAAACGGCCCGGATCGGAAAGAATACGAACGTATGTGGCGATATCCAATCGTGTCCGGCAGAATGTCGTCACATGCGCTCGGCCCCGATCATATGTCACTGAAATGTAACATATTATAGGTGAACTGGTGAAAGCATTCTAGGTAAAAGGGGTAGAATAGGGGCGGGATGTTCATCATTTAACAATACCGGAGCAAGCAGGAAAGAAAATATTAAAATGTGATGCCAAAATACGCAATATCACGTCTACGAAATGTTACGTAGAACGGCATGATTTAATAAATATTTTTAGTTGGTGCCACACTACGCAATATTACGTCTATATAGTACTGCGTACATTGGCATCCATGAAGTCCTTTTTATAATTGATGCCAGCTACGCAATACTGCACCATTTATATGGTGGCCACCGATTTGAATCCACCGCTTACCTTTGGCACTCAATGGGTTAATGGAAAAGTAGTCTTGGGTTCTTACCAGATACCGGAATTGTGTTTTATATTTTGATTTTATTGTAAAACCCTAATACTATGTGAGGAGTAAAACCATTGAAGACAGAAATTAAGTTTGATTAATTATATCAATAATTATACACTCGCGGTCAATGAATACGGGTCAGGTGGATTTTTTCATAGAAAATACTGGAAACATGCTGATTACAAATATTTATAATACAAGTGAACGGTTTTTAACATCAGATTGTATTGGAATTTCCCTGAAGTTTCCACCCGATCCGAAAAACACGGAACTTTATCGTCAGATGACTCATGATTAAAAAACTCGATTTACCATACATTTTAGATGGTTTTCTTAAACGGTCTACATTTTTGTCTATAAAACCCTACCTAACGACAATTTTAAAGTTTTTTTGGGTTTATTTATAAATTTAGGGAAATTCCAATACAATTAATTTGAATAAATTTAAAAAAAATTTGACCTACACTATAAATATTTTTTAAAAAATATTTGAAATCTCCATATTTGCTTTATTTTCTATGATAAATACCACCTGACCCGTTTTCATTGCCCGTGTGTGTATTACTTAAAAATAAGGAGGTTCATAATTTATGCTCATAATAGTATAGCACCGTTTCAGCAATAAATTAGGAACAGTATGTAGTTAATAGAGAAGGAATAAACATATAGCAATGATACATTATAACATTTTATTTCCGGGCAATCCCATATTTCTGGCCGAGGTATGTATGGTACTTTTCTCAAACATGCCTAACAGCCGGCCTAGGCTTTCAAGATTTATATTAAATTCCATTAACAAACTTCCTTAGTCCTTAGTCGCATCTGAATAAAACGTCATACTTCGCAGCCTATTATAAGGAACATAACAACAATATTTCATTGTATGTTTGAGAAAATTCAATAGTTAGATAGATAGGTATAGATTTAATAATAAATATTTTTGTACGAAAACATTTGTAAGTAGGTACCTATGTAATATGTGTAATAAGTACGAACTTAGTAGTAATTCAATTATAGTTGGAAATTTCTAAGAATTAACTTTTTGGACAGTTATAGTTTAAACCTTGTTAATATGAGGGTAAGGCTAACCGTTTTTCCGATAGTCTTAACGTCATTTATATACGCGAGTGAGTTTAGTAAAACGCCCCCTTTGTCGTTTGCCATAAAGCCGCTTTGTCAGTTTATTCATATGAAGATACAAGGAAATCTCGTCTTTATGGAAAGCGACAAAGTGGGACGTTTTACTAAAAAACTGGCTCATTTCTAATGTGTCATAACGTCGTTGAGATTGCCAATTCCGTTATGTGCACAATTTCAGGAACTGAAAAATCAATCCAAATGACATATGTTTACAGTCTTCTTTTGTCAAATTTGAAATTTACACATAACGGAATTGGCAATCTCAACGACGATAAGTTAATTCTTAGAAATTTCCAACTATAAGTAGCTTATAAAATGCGTGTGGCCGGTATCAAATTAACCCTTATAGGGCACCGGTCTCAAAAACGACCACCCCATAGCATTATCTTTATGTATATTTTTCTTGTACAGAATTTTTTGTACTGTGTAATGGCGTTGAGGCTTGAAGCGACGATTTTTTCGAGTTGTTCCCGTTAAAGGGTTAGGTTAAAAGGGTATTAATATATAAATAAGCGCTTAAGGGTATTTTTGCCAGTAACTTGGCTCATGTTGGTGGGCCAAGATGATCCTGTATTTTATATTAATGAACATTTTCTAATCAATCACACAATCATCTCTCTCTCTCTCTCTCTCTCTTCAAAGTTTTGCCTAGAACTCGGATTATTAAGGCCTAAGATCCGGAGCGGACAACCGCTTGCGGCCTTTGCAGACAAAATTCGAGCCGAATAATTGGCCATCCGGTTCGCTATTATTAAAGCAGTTAATTGAGACAGTAGTCTATCCCGTCTATCTAACAGATTTATATTGGATCTGGCAATGTTCTGGACCTCCCGCGGCTCTGTTTTGTAAGCCCCTGACTGTGACATAGCTATCTTGGGTGGCACCCGGTTGTCACCCCAAAGAAAGTAAAAAGCAAGGACAATAAAATTTGTATGATCCAGGACATGGATAAATTATTATTTATTATATTGAAAAAGTAACAAAACGCAATAATTAATAAGAGAGAAAAAGAGTTGTTATACAATTAAAATTACTTCTTTCTTACTTTGGCAGCTGCAAACTCAGCAATAACTTCAAAAGTTTATATATTGTTCGATGGCTAATATACCAAGCCGCGATTAGGCCATGGTTGCGTGGATATAGATTTTTTATTAATTTTAATTTACCGAGACTACCCTCACTAAGCACTAAGCATGGGAGCGCTAGGCTCTGGCAGCTCGGCCTACGCCTCGCTATGCGACGCTTAAGTTAGGCCTTCGGTTCTACAGGGAGCTCGGCTTTCGGCCTTAGCTGGGCGCCTCTGAGGAAATTCCATACAAATTTTTTTTTACCCAAAAAATTCAAAAAAAATTTTTTTGAATAGCTATTGAGAATCTCTATGAGATTTGTTAAAGCATCCCCCACCTATCTCTCTCCGTTGAAAAGTTCCCATACTAACTTTTTTCTCAGAGGCAAATTCCATACAATTTTTTTTTTGTCCAAAAAATCCAAAAAAATATTTTTTGAACAGCTATTGAGAATCTCTATGAGATTTGCTAAAGCACCCCCACCTATCTCTCTCCGTTCAAAAGTTCCCATACAAATTTTGAACGACCATATGGCGGCCATCTTGAATTTTAGAAAGTCTAAAACACTTTTCGTCCAATTAAGAGCCCAATCTTATCCTACCATGAAAATTTCAGAACCCTAAGAGCCCAACAACAGTTACAAAATGAGCAAAAAAAATTGGCCCAAACCATGAATTTTCGTTTTTGTCCCGGGGCACCGCCATCTTGAATTTTTTTCCAAATTTTTTTTTCGAATATTGCTTTTGGGCCTCCCAAGTACGTCTATGCAAAATTTTAGTGCGTTCGGGTCATTATTTCGAAAAATCCATACAAAATTTTTTTTGTGCAAAAAATCCAAAAAAAATTTTTTCGGAATCTGGAGAGCCCAAAAGTTACGCACAGCGATTTCCAAACCGATCAGATAAAAAATTTTTTTTGAAAAAAAGTAAAAAAATTTTTTTTGCTAAAATTTTTTGTCCATCTGGTGGCTCTTGGGGTACTGTACGACATTTGTTCGAGCTCCTTCCACCTATCTGTCTCCGTTTAAAAGTTCCCATACAAAGTTTGAACACCCATACGGCGGCCATCTTGAATTCTAGAAAGTCCAAAATACGTCCTGTCCAATCCAGAGCGTAACTTTATCATACTGTTAAAATTTGAAATCCCTAAACGCTCATCAACAGTTTCAAAATGGGCAAAAAAAATTGGCCCGATCCATGAATTTTCGTTTTTGCCTCGGGGCGCCGCCATCTTGAATTTTTTCTCAAAATTTTTTTTCGAATATTACTTTCGGGCCCCCAAAGTGTGCCTATGCAAAATTTTAGCGCGCTCGGGTCATTATTTCGAAAAATCCATACAAATTTTTTTTTGCGCAAAAAATCCAAAAAAATTTTTTTTCATATCTCGAGGGCCCGACTATTACGCACAGCGATTTCTGGCCCGCTAAGATCATTTTGAAATTTTTGAAAAAAAAAAAAAAAAGTTTTTTGCCAATTTTTTTTTCTCATCGGATAGCTCTCGGGGTCCTCTATGACATTTGCTCGAGCACCCCCCACCTATCTCCCCCCGTTTAAAAGTTGCCATACAAACTTTGACGGGCCCTACGGCGGCCATCTTGGATTTCAAAATTACAAAAAAAATATTTTTCTAATCTACAACCTTTAGAGGTCCTACCACGAAAAAATCCGGCTCGAAGGACCAACTTGAAAATCGGGTGCAAAATTTTTTTTACTTTTTGCCAAAAATTTTTGCGGCTTCAAAAACTGCCAGCAGTTCCCTATGACATTTGGTCGACCACCCCCCCACCCAGGTCCTACCGTTTGGCCGGGCCGTCGATCGAAAAGACGGTCTTTCGAGGTAGACCCGGTTTCGGATTTTTCCTCCCTGTTTGGGACCAGACCCTATACGATGGTATACGACACGAGACCATAGGTCCCACCCAGGGAGCCACAGAACCATGTCAACAACAATCAGTCGGGTTGCGGCTATATATAATACTAACTAGTTTTTTGCTCTGTGCGCGAGGCCCAAGGGCCTCGCGGGCCTCTCTTTTTGTCGACTGAGGTCGAGGCCGCGGAGATTTATTTTTTATTTTCTTTTATTTTTTTATTATAGTTTTTGTATTATTTTTTACTGTTATCGCAGTTGTTGGGCTTTTGAGCTGGACTCCTGCAGCTCGGCCTTCGGCCTCGCGAGCTGTCAGGCCTCTGAGGGACGCTTCGGGCCTTCGGCCCTACGCGGAGCTCGGCCTTTGGCCTTCGCAGATTGTCGAAACGAATCGTCGGGCCTGCGGCCCTCCGATTCGTTTTCATGTTACACTTTTTCATTGCGTAGCATGTCAGCGCTGGACTCAAGCAGCTCGGCCTTCGGCCTCGCGAGCTGGCGCGCCTGTGTTGGACGCTTCGGGCCTTCGGCCCTACGCGGAGCTCGGCCTTCGGCCTTCGCAGGTTGTCGAAACGAATCGTCGGGCCTACGGCCCTCCGATTCGTTTTCATGTTACACTTTTTCATTGAGTAGCATGGACGCGTTGGACTCTGGCAGCTCGGCCTTCGGCCTCGCGAGCTGGCGCGCCTATGTTGGACGCTTCGGGCCTTCGGCCCTACGCGGAGCTCGGCCTTCGGCCTTCGCGGATTGTCGAAACGAATCGTCGGGCCTGCGGCCCTCCGATTCGTTTTCATATTACACTTTTTCATTGAGTAGCATGGGGGTTCTGGACTCATGCAGCTCGGCCTTCGGCCTCGCGAGCTGGCGCGCCTGTGTTGGACGCTTCGGGCCTTCGGCCCTACGCGGAGCTCGGCCTTCGGCCTTCGCAGGTTGTCGAAACGAATCGTCAGGCCTGCGGCCCTCCGATTCGTTTTCAAGTTACACTTTTTCATTGAGTAGCATGGATGCGTTGGACTCCTGCAGCTCGGCCTTCGGCCTCGCGAGCTGTCAGGCCTCTGAGGGACGCTTCGGGCCTTCGGCCCTACGCGGAGCTCGGCCTTCGGCCTTCGCAGATTGTCGATACGAATCGTCGGGCCTGCGGCCCTCCGATTCGTTTTCATGTTACACTTTTTCATTGAGTAGCATGGATGCGTTGGACTCTGGCAGCTCGGCCTTCGGCCTCGCGAGCTGGCGCGCCTATGTTGGACGCTTCGGGCCTTCGGCCCTACGCGGAGCTCGGCCTTCGGCCTTCGCAGCTACGAAGCTTCGCCTTCGGGCCTTCGGCCCTCAGGCTCAGCTTATAATTACTCAGGTTTTATTATACGTAGAAAAGCTTTGTTTTCTCGCAGCTCGGCCTCCGGCCTCGCAGGCTACCGCGCCTCTATGGGACGCTCCGGGCCTTCGGCCCTACGCGGAGCTCGGCCTACGGCCTTCGCTGTGGTTCGAAGCGAACCGTCGGGCCTGCGGCCCTCCGGTTCGCTTGTTAAGACAGTAAGGAAGGACAGTTTCACCGCGTGGGCTCGCCCGTCGGGCCTTCGGCCCTCGGGCTCGCGCGGAGAGCACCTCGATCGTGACGCTCCGGGCCTTCGGCCCTACGCGGAGCTCGGCCTTCGGCCTTCGCGGCCTTGACGCCTCGCCATCGGGCCTTCGGCCCTCAGGCTCGGCTTATTAAAATACTGGGGTTATTGAACGCTTGGTAGCTCGACTTGCTCGGAGCTCGGCCTTCGGCCTCGCTTTAAATTACTTGGGGGTGACACGCTTAGGCACTCGGGTCGAAGCTCCGGGCCTTCGGCCCTCCGCGAGGTCGGCCTTCGGCCTCCCACCCTGAAGCTCGCCCTTCGGGTTCGCTTAACATAGATTTATATTGGTTCTGGTAATGTTCCGGCCCTCCTGCAGCGAGGCCTTCGGCCTCGCCCAAAATTACTGGGGTTCGGGACCCCCTTGGGCCCCGGGAGTGAAGCTCCGGGCCTTCGGCCCTCCGCGGGGTCGGCCTTCGGCCTCCCGGCCTGAAGCTCGCCCTTCGGGCTCGCTTAACTTACTTGGGATTTTGACTTTTTGTTCGGGGTCGCCGCCATCTTGGATTTTTTTCCAAATTTTTTTTCAGATTATCACTCCTGGGCCCAAATAATGCCCGCATGCCAAATTTTAGCGCGATCGGACCATTATTTCGAAAAATCCATACAAAATTTTTTTTGTGCAAAAAATCTGAAAAAATTTTTTTCGGAATCTGGAGAGCCCAAAAGTCACGCACAGCGATTTCCAGCTCGATCGGATGAAAAAAAATTTTTAGAAAAAAAAAAAAAATTTTTTTTGCAAAATTTTTTTGCCCACCTGAAAGCTCTCGGGGTCCTCTATGACATTTGGTCGAGCACCCCCCACCTATCTCCCCCCGTTTAAGAGTTCCCATACAAACTTTGACGGCCCCTACGGCGGCCATCTTGGATCCGAGAATCACAAAAACACTTTTTCTTTAATCTAGGACCCTCAGAGATTCTACCACAAAAAAATCCGGCTCGAAGGACCATTTTGAAAATTTGGTGCAAAATTTTTTTTTTTTTTTTGCAAAAATTTTTGCGGCTTCAAAAACTGTCAGCAGTTCCCTATGACATTTGGTTGAGCACCCCCCACCTAGGTCTCACCGTTTAGCCAGGCCGTCAAACATTTTTTGACCAGGAAGCAAATCCTGAAATGTCAGATTTTTCTGGTATACACCTCTGCGCCCTCTATACAACGACATCAAAATCTATACTCCACCAGACCTCCTTCTGGGAGAACAACCCCATATACATGAAATCAGTGGTAATGCAGCTATAATAATATTAACTAGTTTTTTGCTCTGTGCGCGAGGCCCAAGGGCCTCGCGGGCCTCTCTTTTTGTCGACTGAGGTCGAGGCCGCGGAGATGTGTTTTTTATTTTCTTTAATTTTTTTATTATTGTTTTTGTATTATATTTTACTTATGTCGCAGTTGCTGGGCTTTTGAGCTGGACTCCTGCAGCTCGGCCTTCGGCCTCGCGAGCTGTCACGCCTCTGAGGGACGCTTCGGGCCTTCGGCCCTACGCGGAGCTCGGCCTTCGGCCTTCGCAGATTGTCGAAACGAATCGTCGGGCCTGCGGCCCTCCGATTCGTTTTCATGTTACACTTTTTCATTGAGTAGCATGGATGCGTTGGACTCCTGCAGCTCGGCCTTCGGCCTCGCGAGCTGTCGCACCTCTGAGGGACGCTTCGGGCCTTCGGCCCGACGCGGAGCTCGGCCTTCGGCCTTCGCAGGTTATCGAAACGAATCGTCGGGCCTACGGCCCTCCGATTCGTTTACATGTTACACTTTTTCATTGAGTAGCATGGATGCGTTGGACTCTGGCAGCTCGGCCTTCGGCCTTCGCAGCAAGTTACTCAGATTTTATTATACGTAGAAAAGCTTTATTTTCTCGCAGCTCGGCCTCCGGCCTCGCAGGCTGCCGCGCCTCTATGGGACGCTCCGGGCCTTCGGCCCAACGCGGAGCTCGGCCTACGGCCTTCGCTGGGGTTCGAAGCGAACCGTCGGGCCTGCGGCCCTCCGGTTCGCTTATTAAGACTGTTAGGAAGGGCAGTTTCACCGCGTGGGCTCGCCCGTCGGGCCTTCGGCCCTCGGGCTCGCGTGGAGAGCACCTCGATCGTGACGCTCCGGGCCTTCGGCCCTACGCGGAGCTCGGCCTTCGGCCTTCGCGGGCTTGACGCCTCGCCATCGGGCCTTCGGCCCTCAGGCTCGGCTTATTAAGATACTGGGGTTTTTGAACGCTTGGTAGCTCGATTTGCTCGGAGCTCGGCCTTCGGCCTCGCTTTAAATTACTTGGAGGTGACGCGCTTGGGCCCTCGGGGTGAAGCTCCGGGCCTTCGGCCCTCCGCGAGGTCGGCCTTCGGCCTCCCACCCTGAAGCTCGCCCTTCGGGCTCGCTTAACATAGATTTATATTGGTACTGGTAGTGTTCCGGCCCTCCTGCAGCGAGGCCTTCGGCCTCGCCCAAAATTACTGAGGTTCGGGACCCCCATGGGCCCCGGGATTGAAGCTCCGGGCCTTCGGCCCTCCGCGGGGTCGGCCTTCGGCCTCCCGGCCTGAAGCTCGCCCTTCGGGCTCGCTTAACTTACTTGGGATTTTGACTTTTTGTTCGGGGTCGCCGCCATCTTGGATTTTTTTTCCAAATTTTTTTTCAGATTATCACTCCTGGGCCCAAATAATGCCCGCATGCCAAATTTCAGCGCGATCGGACCATTATTTCGAAAAATCCATACAAAATTTTTTTTGTGCAAAAAATCTGAAAAAATTTTTTTCGGAATCTGGAGAGCCCAAAAGTCACGCACAGCGATTTCCAGCTCGATCGGATAAAAAAAAATTTTTCGAAAAAAAAAAAAAAATTTTTTTTGCAAAAATTTTTTGCCCACCTGACAGCTCTCGGAGTCCTCTATGACATTTGGTCGAGCACCCCCCACCTATCTCCCCCCGTTTAAGAGTTCCCATACAAACTTTGACAGGCCCTACGGCGGCCAT
>JALPQI010010180.1:0-35613 GCA_025490895.1 Thaumatotibia leucotreta | reverse complement strand
ATAGCAAGAAAGCCGTTAGTAATGTTAATGCAGGATTGAGGAAAATAGCATAATAATACCCATTAATTTATAATTGGTTTTGAAAAAATACGAGCTAAAAAATAAACAGTTTAATATTTGAATTTCGGATAATAGCTATTTATTATACAAGGGGGCAAAGTTGTTGTTTAACTGTCGTGCCAATATTGAGACCTGAGCTAGCGAAAGATTCCAAAATTGAGCCACGAGCGTAGCGAGTGGTTCAAAAACTGGAATCTTGAGCATTGCGAAGGTCTCAAGGCACGAGAGTTAAACAAACTTTGCCGCCAAGTGTAATACAACTTTTTTCCCCTCACTATCGCGAGGAAATATGATTACAAATCTCATCCAAATGTAAATTAACTTAAAGAAACCATTTAAAACTCAATGTCGAAACGTATCGTAGAATAGAGTTACGTAAATATAGCCAACGGCTTACAAAGTCACCCATGAGTACGACCAATTTAACATGTGAGCTCCGATTGCGCATGTTTACTACGGTCATACAGATCCACTTATACTAGGCAGTAGGGGGCTATAGGAATTAGAGCAATGTCAAATTACTTTATTCACAAGAGTATAAAAAGCGTTTTTACCCGCTCGTATTAAACGATAAACGAGCGCTTTACGAGCTAGTGAGGGGAAAATAGATATACAGCGCTACATAATTTCGACGAACTACAAATCATAGGCTGACATTTGAGTAATTGTGTAATTGCACAACTTGGCAGCTTAGTCAACTTCGCGATATGTATCGTAAAAGTAGTGAAAATCCAAGTGTTCGTTTGATATACTATACCTACATAAATAATCAAAAATATGTCAACTACGATAATTTGCCTCTTTGACGAGATTAGAACTTATTGATTTCAGTTTTTTATAGTCGAGTAATGAAGTAGTGCTAAATTAAAATCAAACTTCAAATACTTAGTAAAACTAATTGATCCATGTTTTACGATTGTAGGTATATTAGACGTAAGACAATAAGATGACTGTATAATGCGCAGTACACAACTGTAGAAACCGCTAATTAAGGCGCTGAGTGTCTGGGGAAGCTCTAAAGTCTGTGACTGCTATCAGCTATCGGGCATCAGACGTGAGTTATGAGTGGGTGTGAATTATTAGCGCGTTATCCGACACCGCGGGCGACGGCGGTTCGCCGCATCCCTATATACGTGCAATATTAGACAAGCTGCCGCGATGTCTTGGAACTTGCTAAGTTTAGAAACTATTTTATTAAAAGCTACACACATAAATAGCCACCTGAGCCAGAGTTTACTAGCTGGGTATATCTAGAGTGAATATCTGAGCGTTTCAACCGCCTAATTTCGGTGGCATCATTTATGCCGAAGTTTCTATTCGTTACAATGTGCTACATTGTCATAATAATATGAAGGAGGCACGGTACCTTATACAAACGATGAAGTATAACATTGAGACGTTTAGAAACTTCGGCAAAAATGATACCCCCAAATTAGGCTGTTGGAATGCTCAGATATTCACCCTCTAACACGTTAGATGTTAATATTTCCAATACTTTCTTGTTTTTTGTACGAACGGTAAACACAACGCAGCGAAAACACAACTACTTCACAAATAAGTATCAACATTTTAACCTTTCTAGAAGTCCTTAAATTTTAGACTTACTTATGACACACCTGTCAAAAGATGTATTTGGCGTCCGTCAGTTACCAGCATAAGTGGGCGTGAATTATTGACACGTAATTCTGACTCCACGAGCAAATGCGGTTGGCTGCACATTTGTAGTGTACATGTACATAGGCACTTGCTAAAATAGATAAGCTGCATCCGTATCTTAGACATTACCATCGAGTCTAAGAGACTAATCTATGTAAATTAATATAAAAAGACAATACATATATGGCAGAAAATGGAAATACTCATTATAGCCTACTGGTCACAGACTGCAATTGGTCATCAGACGTGTTTTATTAGAGAGAAACGCTCCATGCCTTGTAACTTTTCACATTTTTTCAAAGAAAAATTGCATACCTGTCAGATTATATTTTGAATATTCAACTTTCTCTATTTTAAGAAACGAAATAATGATGAGTCATTTGGATACAATTCGCATAATTTGCAGTCTTTTTCCTTTTTCCGATTAAGGCATAGCATGTCACTACCCCAATATCACAGTGTCCCATGTTACATTTTCTGGGTGATTCAATCTCGGCTTAGTGTCAATATGACAATGTTCAAATTTAATAAAATAAAAGTGCAACATACAACATTGTAATATTGGGTAAACCACTGTATCAAGTTCTTTCGACAAACATTTTAAATTAATAAAGAATGAAGGGCTTAATCTTGGCAGCAGGAGATTATTTCACATGACGGATCATGTTCGCGTATTTCCACGACGTGCCGGGTCCTTTCCATTGTTCCCTGATCCCTGGAATTATTTACCTATTTGTGTGAGGCGAGGGAGTGACGAGTGGCGGACCGGAACGATCCGCAGATCAACGTAAGCCGAGCTACAATGCCGGTTTGTTTACCGCGCCACTGAGGGAACCTTAGTTACCCAGCGGTAGTATAGATCATAATAAAGATAGTTGACCTGCATACAACGTTGTGCACCTGTTTCGTCATTTTACACTTTAGGCAAAATTTACACTTTAAAGAGATACGGGATACTCGCCCGGCTATCAGCTATCAACGCCGGGCGAGTATCGTCGTGTCTCGTTTTTTTACACGGACGTGCGTATATTTTGTTCGTGTTTATAGCCGATAGTTCATAGTCATAGCTTAGTAGCTCCCGGTGAGACCACTGCAGTGCCTTAACAATTGGGTGCAAAATTTCATACCACATTAAATTTATTAAAAAGAAAGGTATGCCTTTTATTACCGTAATTTTAGTGATTTACGTATGAATAAAACAACAATTTTGGTTTTCCCAGGAGTGTCAAAATATTTTTACGTCATCCTTGGCCGTAAGTTGGATTTACTGCCAGTAAAAGCAGATCCCGGCGAAAGAAAAGTTAAAATTTCACCTCGGGTATACACGTGGTGAAATTTCTATAAACCACAGGTCGCATAACTACTCGTATTTTTGTCTTTCGAACCATACACATTCTGCGATCTGGTGAATTTACGATTTCACGGCCCATGGTAAGGGCTGATGTGGTCGTTCATTTGATAGATTTCGAACGGGAACTTACCTATCACCTAGATCTGAATTTGAATAATCTAACTGGCTCGACTGCTGTGTCTTTTACATAATGGAGCCTGTTACTAACACAGGGTATTATAAGATAAGAAAATGGAAAATAATTCATAAATTACATGCATATCGTAATCATTTCCAAGTTTGCAATAAACTGGAACAACAGATAAATCAATACCTTGTTGTCATAATATAATGAAACGTGTCATTATAGTCAATAGATAGAACAGTCCATTTTATATTATGCAGTAGGCACATTGTGTCCCTCTTATTTTTTCTTGTAAAATTATTTAGTACTGAAATTGCACAGCCCTCAAGTGTGAATTGAATTGTAGTGCTAATTGTATAACCCGCATAGGTATTTGTTTTGTTAGTGATCGCATTTTAAACATGTATTGTCTATTTGATTAGGTTCTACTATATACATCAGGTGACATATTTAAGTTTTTTACCTATACCATGATAACCGGGAATGATTTCGAATTGAATTGCGCCAATAACACACTGTAGGTATATATAAGGTATTTGAGACTGTTCTTGTTAGTATCAAGATCCTTGTCTTGAGATACGGAATGATCCGTTTCGTCCGGCGGGTAGCTATTGTTGAATAAATAATGTCGCTTTATCTCCTTATAAACTATCTAAAAGCAAAGTTCGTATATTCTCTTGTTGGCCGATTCACGACGAGAGGGTACTACGCACAATGTACATGTATATATTATGTTTGTAAGATTAGGTATACCTACCTATTTTCTTTCTTGGCACGCACTTTGTTGAATCTAAAATAAATAAGCGACCAATTCCCAATGTCGGCAGCAAGATCTTAAAGTAAATTTTGAAAAGTTGTATCTCTAATTTAAATAAACTTACGTTTATTTGCCTAATTTATATGCATAAACTAGAAGAGATACCTTACTTACTTTGAAAATGTAGGATATTCCTTTTAGTCCTCCTATTTAACTTTACCTCATCTAAAATTTTCTTATAAGAAAGCGATTTGATACTAAGTTTTTTTAGATAATAGTTACAAAGTTGACAAAGGCGATTGTGTTTACCGCCCGACCTGCCAAACGCATTCTTATTAGGTACAACTTTATAAAACCCGTTTACCATATTCTTAAATCATTTTGTAGGTAGCGTTAGTGAACTTATTATTGGGTTAATTTACTAATTTCCGATTTCTGTAAACTGAATGTGATAGGAGAGTACAATTTCTCAGCAAATAGTACAATTTGGACCAAGTTTTGCTTAACCGGATATCTGTGAACATTGAACATATCACTGACCAAACTGTTAGTGGTAGAGGTATTCTGTAAATGACTAAAATGATCACAATATTGTGAAACGAATAAAAATATTGTAGGCAGGATAGTTTAGTCGGATAACCAGCCACCTTGGTTTTCGGTATATTTTGATTAGTATTTTCGTAAATAATAATACATTTTTATTTGAATGTTTGTTATTACGTGTTAAAAATGTTATATATATACAGACAACCTGTCATATCATCCTGTTTAGATACAAATGTACACAGTATTAAATTTGTAAAATATGCTTAATATTTTGGGTAGGAGGTTGAGGATCACATATAGCTCTGTCTGTGGTTAAACTATTCTAGTTCTTTATAACTCACTGCAATGGCATATGCCTGTCAAAATGTAAGAAAATAATATTTCGGTTTTCTGTATCACCGCAAATTATTTACAATGAATATTATCAGAATTTAAAGCAAAAAAATAATTAAACAATGACCTAAGAATCTAGTTGGTACCTATATGAATTCAGCTGAAAAAATGCTAAAAAATATATTTCGTAAATGTTGGTATGCTTTAAAATTTTCGCTGAAAAGTTGGTATTTGCTATTAGGAACAAATAATTTCCGTAATACCAAAATTAAGGTTTTAGTAAACTAAAGGTGATGCGCTTGAAAAGCTTTGCTAATAACTTCCCAGGTACAAGAAAGTCTATCCAGGGACGGCACGAGGCGACGGTAAATAAAAAGCTCCACGTCGTTGTCACAACTTTTCTCATTTCCTAGCGGACAAAGCCGGGGGTCATTAGATAGCTCGCTGACTCACTCGCTGAATGATCGACGAAGGCTGCATAGACTGCGTTCTAAAATGCCTACAATGACTCCGAAACGCCCATTACTTAAGCCATTTTAATCTTAAGACATTTTGTTGTTCAATATCAATGCGAACCTTTGTTCAAACCTGCCTTGTCTCCAGTAAAAAGCTCTTAAGAAAATACATTTAAATATTTTTTTATGCCGGAATAGCGATTGTAGAAAGATTTCGTAATTTATTTAAATTCGAGTCGTGCAAAGCTTGCTTTATCAAATTAACAGTCTGGAATGTTTGCTGACAAAATTTGTAATGTCACTGACTTGAATTTTTATCGAAATAATTTGAATGGAATAATGGTACAAAGAGCGGATCGCTCAAACGAATCGCGAGGCCAATTATTCGCTGATATTACCTTTTCATAAAGTCTTTGTTTCCGCTGCGCTCGCTGTGATTCTTTTGATTGCTTTTACCTGACATTTCGATATGTTTTTATTATAAAGTAGGTATAAATATTTAATCGAATTCCTAGGTTAATGTAATGAAATGAATTTAATTTCATATCCTCATCAGGCTATTTCAGTTTTCTGCTGGCTATAATACTTACGCCTATCCTATTACCAATTTTGGAGGTAATGTTCATAGTTTATCGTCATTCTCGGAAGTTGAGCCAGTGTGTCAACTGTAATGATCATCAATATTCAATAAATGAGCGGTCAATGTCACTTTCATCCTTTAGTCGTCTCTTACAACAACAGTTACAACACCCGCGGGAAGAGTTGAGGTGTTGACTGATGTATGCTTACAGCCATCACCAAATGCAGCTAATGATAATGTAAAAATTAATGTACCAAGTAAATTGACGTCACTAGAGCAAAGTCACTATAGCATTGCGATACAGCGGGGAAATGCTTTAAGTATCCTCTGTACAATTCCACAATATCGAATTTTAGACAAGGGGTAGTTACTAGTTACATTTATTTTAATTTATATACATAAATTCCACAGACTTCTAAATAAACACATTATTAAAATAAAAGCAAGAATTCCTTGCAGCAGACATTAACATCGGCACATAATTTTTGGTGTCCTAAATTCATGCCGTCGCACTTCACTTATTTTTAATGACATCACAGCCGCGCCGAGTGCCATGTGTGACGTGATATTTTTACTGTTTAATGTTGAAGTGGGAAAAGCATTCGCAATTCTGGTCGTAACAGGCGTAAGGATCATGTTCAGTTGGTTGTACATTTGCTTCATATGACATTAAATAAATACCTAAAGTAGTATAAGTAATATAGTTCATAATAACTTAATTTAAACGCATTTTTTTCGTGTATGGTTATTAAGTTTTTGATGCGCCCGATTCTAAGATATTTTTTCAGATGCCATTTTTAATATTTAATTGGGTTATACAGGATTGAACGGAACGATGATCCTTCCCGCTACCGAACGACTCTACCAAACATGATGAACTTTTAATATAGGACTAACATCGAAAGCGTACCTACATGAACAATTGACTTTTCCATACTGTTGAACTCTTAACTAATCACTAACTTTGTATAAGGGGTAATTTTTTTATGATATTTCGATGTTGGTACAACTTAAGTATACTGAAAGTTCATCGTAATGGTTGATAGACTCGGTCGGTAGCGGGATGGATCGTCGTTTCGTTCCACCCTGTACATACATGTACTATCTACTTAAATCAGTAGGGATTGATTCTAGAACAATTCAAATATTTGTAATCTGAACAAGCAAATATAAATTAAATAACAGTGAATATACCTACTGATTACATAAATGTACGAACAAATCTATGTCTATTTACCTACATAATCATAATAATAATATACCTACATATCTACATTATATTACACAATTATTTAAAATAACATGTATTCTGCTCTATTATAAAGCACAAAACGTGCTTGCTTGCACAAAAAACGTATTACTGCTCAAATATTGTGCAGTTACGTCGTTTTCCTATTGGAGAGTAGAACAACGGTCGTGGGAGCAATTCAGAAATACAAAGTGTTTCTTAGTACATTTCAATAAATATATATTTATGTGTACATATTTATTCTGTTTTTTTATCAGCCTGATGGTTTAGTGTCCCACTGCTGGGCAAAGGCCATGGAGCGCAGCATACTTGGTGTTCGTAGAACTGATCGAATCAGAAACACGGAACTGCGCTCCAGAACTGGAATTGTAGATGTAGGTGTCAAGACCGCTAAGCTTAAGTGGGATTTATTCTTATTAATTATTTATTTTTTATGTGACATGAATCATGTTTTCATGAACCCACATATGTTTTGTCTATCCTCATTTAAATTGGCATTATATTGCTATTAAACCCGAATAGAGCCTCGAGTGGAATTCGCGCAGCGTATTCCTCGCGTGTTTTGTTTTACATTGCACCGTTTTATTGCGCATCGTACTCCTTTTGTTTTACATTTTGCATTACACCGTCGCACCGTCTGCCGGTTGCACTGCGCACTGTGGCAGCGCCCCAGTAATGGACACCGACTAACTGCCTGGGGACAAGTTGAACGGAATTCCGTGGAACGGGAAGTTTGTTACTACAATGGAGGACATTTACGTACTGCATACCGACCTATGTAAGTGAATGAGAAAGGAAACGATTCAAATGCAATGCTGCAAGCACGCTGTTTTGAAATTGTTATGTCATAGTAATTTAGAGATGCAGCTGTTTCTGTGTTAGTTTTGTTGTAGTTATGTTATTAGTTTACCTTTGCATCCTTAACTTAACAATGGATATAGAATGCAACTTAGATATATAATGTTAGTGTAATTTTATCAAAACACGTAAGGTAGACTGAGAAAAATGCAACAATGAAGCAAATGTAATTAAATTATAGTTTTCATTATTGAGGTTAGCAATAAAAAATATTCTATGATATTGTATGTTTATATTATGAATAATACATTGTTGTATCAGCCGGAAGTCGTCATAACGTCAGCCGTGTGGTGATGGCAGTCAGAATACATTGTCACCACCCCAACTCCTCCGGCGGGTGTCGTAAGAGTCGACTAAGGGATTGAAATGTCACTGACCATTATTTGACGAAAGACTAATGATGGGCAGCAGCGTTATCATAGTGGACACATTACTGCGATCGCCAATCCGCTTGCCCAGCGTGTCGATTATCGGCATTTACCTCCTAATGCGTCTAAACGCATAGTTGATAGAAGAGGCCTACGTCCAAACTATACGTATAAACGTATAAATGTAGGTACATACTCGTAATTATTCACCTATCCAGTATTATCCAAAAGCTCACTGCCTGAAAGCCCAGTTCAGGTCAAGAACTACAAAACTGTTAGGCGTTTGTAACAAAGACGGTAATAGACGCTGAGTTCTGCCACTCTCGGTTCTTGCGTTAATAGCTTTATTGCCGCATACGGACCTTACTATGATTTTGAAGTCTAAACTCACATTATTCAAGTATATCACTCTCTCCCCAATGGATAACAAGTAAAATAGAAATACAATGTTTTGTAACAGAAATACGACGTCGTATAATACGAATTAAACAAATAAATACAACGTTTTCTGCGTGAGTTAACTCAGAAATATTAAAAAGTTTGCACTGATAAAAAATTATCTTACCACTTAACTAAACTTTTTTATCAATAGAATTGTTACAATTAATGTAAGAAATAAACATCCACTAAGCAAAAATAACGTTGTTCCATTTTTATAACATTGATTAATGTCCCAAGTAAGTAAGTAAGTAGCTCATGGTTCGGCTGAAGTCTCTTGCGCAGGCGATTCTCTAATTGAGCCTCGGAAAGCCGCTATTAAAAATGGCTGCGACAGATTTAAGCTGCTTTGTGAGTCTTTTGAAATAGATTGCTAGACCTAGCTATGAAATGTAATACGCTGATAAATAAATGATAAGAAAGTGAAGCTTCTCTAGGTACATACATATCATTAACTTTTTTTTTACTAGAAATGAGCCAAGGGCAGAGACGCGGCCTACGATAGAGTGAGTTTGCCCAGAACGTTCCTATACACCCTTAACTTGAAGGTTGACGGGTGGGTTATACGATTACTTTGCTAGGTAAATATACAATTAGTGTAGGTAATCAATTCATCCGATACCTAAATCATCATCATCATCATCATATCAGCCGAAAGACGTCCACTGCTGAACATAGGCCTCCCCCAAAGATTGCCACAATGACCGGTCCTGCGCCACCCGCATCCAGCGGACTCCTACGACCTTAACCAGGTCATCGGTCCACCTTGTGGGGGGCCTACCCACGCTACGCCTTCCTGTACGTGGCCGCCACTCAAGAACGGGAAGGTCCCCAACGGCCACCGGTTCTACGCGTTCTATCTAAATATTGGACACTTATTTTAAATTACTTATTCTCCAAAAAACATCGGGACTTTGAGTTGATTCTCCAAATTATCACAAAAAATCATTTTGCCGAATATAATTTCCTAATCAACACATCGCAAAATTTCATTTCACCAAACCGACAGTTATTGCCAAATGAAATATTTTACACACTTATTATTTGCATATATCATCCCATTCTAGCCTATCATAAGTAGCATAGGTAGTAGGCAAACAAAAATTCTGCTAAATCATAGTTGGTAAGTAATAATTTGCTACTTAAATGTAGGTATACATTTCGGAGAAAGAAAACATCCTTTGAGTTACATTGTCAAAAACCTTAAAACTTGTTTCACACCATATCTGGATTATTTTGATTTATTTTACACAATATCTTCAGCATTTTCCCGGAACGGAACATTTTACTGTCATATTTTACAGGACAATAAAACTATATGACGTTTTTCATTACACATGATATTGAGAACTCCTTTATGCTATATGAAGTTGTAAAATTGCAACGCGGGCGTGGCATCAATATTTATTATAAAGACGTTATTTGGTAATAGACTCCGCATGTGACACAAACGTAACAACAGTTTGTCAGCCTCCGTAGCCTAGTTGATAGTGAGCCTGCCTACGAAGCTGGAAGTTCCGGGTTCGAGTCCCGGCGAGGGCATTATTTGTGTATTTATTTAACACAAATATTTGTTCCTTGGTCATGGGTGTTTATGTATGTAACTTTTTTGACGCCACGTCAAATACAAAAGCTGTCACTCTGACGCCACGTCAGTAAAATGTCAAAACTGAATGTGAGCTTTATGCACGTGCTTGTAGGTTTATATTTCTGTGTGGATGAGGACTTATATATCGGTCCTTGGCGTTGAACCTGCGGTGCCAATATATCAGTGGTTGGCGTCCAAAAGGTATCTTTATGTATCTATCAATTATGTTATATCGACGCTTGGTACATACATCACAAGCCTTAATTGAGCTTACCGTGGGACCAAGTTGATTTGTGTGTGATGTCCCAAAATATTTATTTATTTATTTTGACAGCGGAGTAATTTCTGCCTGGTGGGTAAAAATTAACCTTATAATTATGCGACTAATGAATACAATTTTTTTTTACTCAAAATTGATCTCTCTTTGTTATCCTACGCAAAATTTGCTTTTGATGGTCTCATATAATTCCGACATGTCCGTCTGTTTATCCGAAGTATAACTCAGTGAGGGTTAGTACTAGAAAAATGCAATTGATGTAGTAGAATATTATAATATTCACAAAAAACAATTTTTATTTGAATATCTCCCTTGCAGGAAAAGTGAGGATGGATTTTTAAATTCAATATCTAACCTAGTGTGTGGTATCGAAGAATAAGAATTATAAAGAGAATATGGGTCTCATAAAAAAGGTGTTTCTTTAAGTCAACATTTTCGGAGAAAAAATCAAGATATAAAAAAAAAATTGTGCCCTGAGGCCCTGAGCCCCATCTTACTTTTGATCTGTGAGTCCAAAAAAATAATATCATGTTTTGTTTATTAAATGAAAATCTGCATTTGAACAATGTACCTATGTGTTAATTTATTTATACGCTCCCAATTAATTCATGAAATAAGCTTACGTATTTCCAACACGACAAGCTCTTACATCCAATTTATTTCGTGAACGCGAAATAAAATGCTAAGAATTTTGATTCCCCCGTGTTTAAGTTCTAGCTACTATAATAAGAACTTTGTAGCAGTGTCTACCTCGTAATGGGTCTACGCCGTAGTGGGTCTACGCCGTAGCAATGCAATGCGCCGGACAACAATGCTCTTTCATGCTGTAACCAAATAAGTTGCTCGAAAGTTGCTTTGAATTTCAAAGATTAGCAACGTAACATTAAAGTTTGGATGTAACTACGATTGAGACGCTTGCGACGTGTCAGTGGCAAAGTTGCGAGCTCAGGGATAGAATAGTTAAGTTGCATCGGGAAGCTAAATATGTACATTTTATAACACATAAACAAGTTTGCTAAATAATAAAATAAAATAGTAAAAGCAACATGAATATTAGCAAAAGTAAAGCTATCCCTTTTAGGTATTTCATCCAGATAACGCTTGAGAAAAATGCAAGAAATTAAAACATATAACAAGCGAAGGATGCCTTACTGTAGAATTTCGTGAATCTAGTCGTGGACACGGGAAGTAAATAAACATTATTGCAGATTTAACTACTTCAAGTTAGCACTCCACTGCAATGAAAAAGAAAAAAAAATTACAAACATAAAAAGTTGAGATTTAGGAATAAAAAAGTTGTTTTATAAGAATTTATACCGACATTTTTTGCTATGGCATTAATAACTAGTACTTAACTAATAAGAAAACGAATAAGCATATACACTGTACTTGCAATACTTACATGTATCTATTATGTCAACTATTTAGATCGATTGTTTACTATTTCCTTTAAAATTTCCAATCGTAAACTAGCAACAAAACAAGTAGGTACCTACTTATAAGCTTCGTCGTGCTACGATAGTTCGCGAAGACACTGTGCAGGTACAATTAAACTTTCGCCAAACTTCTTACACGTCCGCTTGGAGTGATCACCACGTAGTTTTAAAACCACAAAGATGTATGGAGTACAGAGTGTGAGAAGATTAGAAAAAAAACAAATTTTTTTTTTAATACAAAATAATTCTCGAAATCATCATAATGCCTGCCCTTCCGTTGTTTGTCCGAGGTAAGCTCATTGATGATTACTAGAAAAGCAGTGATTCGAAATAAATACGATTAGTCGATTACCTATTATTTTCTACTACTCTGAAAATACGAGATAAAAATTATAAACATATTTGTTTATAGGCAACATAGTAAATATGTGTATGAGAAATTCTATATACAGATTTCATGATAAAATAAGGCCGTAACTGGTTCGCCATATTGTGCTATTTTGCCAAGATACTGGTCTTACTGGCCGTACATACAATTAAACTTTAGCTTAACTTTGAACTCGTTAACTTGAAAGTTATGAAAACTGGAATAAATGGCGTAAAATAAACCAAAACATCTTTCTCGTTTGATTCACTATCCCGTATGAATATTATTTATCTAATTTATTAAAGTTTTACGTCTTCATTTGTATTTATACACCATTAAATTCACTTTAAAATAATGAATTTAGTCCGGCCTGCTACCGCGAATTTTGTAATTTGTATGAGAGAGGATTTGACTCTGTCACTCTAAGAAAGGTATCATTAGAGTAACAGAGATAATATATATATCCTCGAAATTTGCAGATTTTGACGTTCGTGGTAGAGTCGCAGTCTCCTTAGTTGGCACGTATAGGTAGTAAATTCTTAGTAGGAGTAAATTCTTGATTCGGCATTCACATGCGTATAACTCCTAAGATACACGTAGTATAAATGTGTATTTTTACTGTACAGCAACGACCACTATTGTACTGAACTATTTGGCCACTATGACTGCTACAATGTACTGTACCTACTATAAAAATAAAACTTTATGTATAGGTACAATAGGTACATGTATAATGCAGTGGGATACACTGCCCTGTACTTTAACCATACATTACGACTACAGTTATTAAGTAGGTAATATTATTATAATAGTTACTTTACGATACAAGTGCGTAAAACATAAAATTCGAAACGAGTGGCGATAAATTAAAACACGACGTTTTTTAGTACAGGTGGCCATCCGAAGTTTTGGATCTGACATAAAATGAGACACTTCTCGCACTAGCGCGTAAAAAATGCACCATCTGTACTAAAATAGTATCTATGACAACTATGTCTAGTCTGTGAATAAAAATAATTGAAGTACTCGACATTTTTTGTTTAAACCTGAGATGTGGAAGCATAAAAACAACGTCATTCAAATTACTAACACGAAATCGAATTTCACTTAATATTTATATCTACAATCAAAATAATTATACCCCACTTGAAAACACTGCGAGCCTTTTAATGTATTACAAAAAAGAAACACTAAATAAATTTTAATATTTTCTTCGGTTACCGCGAGGATTACTCATGAAATAAAACTATGAAAACGGATAAACTCGCGTATATTAACTAATTTTAACTTCATTCCGACGTTTCGAACACTTTACAGGGTTCGTGGTCTGCGGATGACTGACAATGGAGGAAATTTGATAGATCTACCTCCATCAAAATAAGAAAGATAAGTACAAAACTACCCACCAAAGAAAAATTACTAAACCACAGACAATAAATTTTAAGGGTGGATGTACATACAAAATTTGCAAATTAAGCTAGTTATTCATTACAAATATTTTCAGAATGAAGACAAGAGACAAAATAAATAATCTACGCCGGTTCTATCCCTACGCCACTGCCTGAGAAGTATTTCCTTCCTTTGTATGATTGTATTGTTAGGAAGGTATCCCAAAATTGGGACCGGCAAGAAACTCAGCGGGACAACTCTTTTCAAAAAACATTTGTAGTACATCTTAAGATCATCATGCATTAAACCAAAACATACAATTTTGATTAATAAGGAAATTTAAAATAATTTTGAAAAAATGTTGCCAGTACTAAAAAGGGGGGGAATGGTCACCACCGCCAAATACATCAGCCTCACGGTTTATGTCTAGACTGTTCCTTTATCAGATGAACAACTGGATCCCAAGCTGGTGGTAGAGACAAGCTTCTTTCCATTCTATTAAAGTTTGGATATTTCATTATCTCAATAGCCTCACGCAACATTCTAGGCATGTTTCTCTTCTCCTTAACGAGAACCAAAGGCTTGTCAAACTTAATAGAATGATTCGGTCCATCACTGACATGCTCCCAAACCGCAGACTGTTGTCGACGGTGCTTGACATCGGCTATGTGTTCCTTCACCCTAGTAGTGATATTCCTCTTTGTCTGCCCAACATATGAAAGCCCACATTCACAGTCCAGCTTATACACTCCTGCATTCAGTAAGGGCGTGCTATACTTAACAGGCCTCAGAAACTGCGACATCTTCTTCATTGGCTTAAAATAGGTTTTAATAGAAGCACGTTTCAAGATGCGGCTGATCCTGTCTGTAACCCCTCCAACAAAAGGCAGAACGGCTGGCCTGCGCTCAACAGTGGGAATCTTCATACGAGTCTTCTGATCGGCTCGAGGGATCTTCAGGTTGTTTGCCCGAAGTGCCTGCCTAGCATGCCGAAGCTCCGCAGCTAGATGCCGATCATCGCATATCTTTTGGGCTCTCTGAAACAAAGATTTGCCTACAGTAGCTAGTTGGCTGGGATGGTGGTGGGAATTGCCATTTAAATACCTATCAGTGTGAGTAGGTTTCCTATATACAGTGTGACCCAAAGTTTTATCCGGATTTCTTATAACCAAAACATCTAAGAAAGACAGAGAACAGTCATTTTCTAACTCCATAGTAAATTTAATTTTATCATGAATGGAATTTAAATGATCTAAGAAAGCCGCATCTTGAAACGTGCTTCTATTAAAACCTATTTTAAGCCAATGAAGAAGATGTCGCAGTTTCTGAGGCCTGTTAAGTATAGCACGCCCTTACTGAATGCAGGAGTGTATAAGCTGGACTGTGAATGTGGGCTTTCATATGTTGGGCAGACAAAGAGGAATATCACTACTAGGGTGAAGGAACACATAGCCGATGTCAAGCACCGTCGACAACAGTCTGCGGTTTGGGAGCATGTCAGTGATGGACCGAATCATTCTATTAAGTTTGACAAGCCTTTGGTTCTCGTTAAGGAGAAGAGAAACATGCCTAGAATGTTGCGTGAGGCTATTGAGATAATGAAATATCCAAACTTTAATAGAATGGAAAGAAGCTTGTCTCTACCACCAGCTTGGGATCCAGTTGTTCATCTGATAAAGGAACAGTCTAGACATAAACCGTGAGGCTGATGTATTTGGCGGTGGTGACCATTCCCCCCCTTTTTAGTACTGGCAACATTTTTTCAAAATTATTTTAAATTTCCTTATTAATCAAAATTGTATGTTTTGGTTTAATGCATGATGATCTTAAGATGTACTACAAATGTTTTTTGAAAAGAGTTGTCCCGCTGAGTTTCTTGCCGGTCCCAATTTTGGGATACCTTCCTAACAATACAATCATACAAAGGAAGGAAATACTTCTCAGGCAGTGGCGTAGGGATAGAACCGGCGTAGATTATTTATTTTGTCTCTTGTCTTCATTCTGAAAATATTTGTAATGAATAACTAGCTTAATTTGCAAATTTTGTATGTACATCCACCCTTAAAATTTATTGTCTGTGGTTTAGTAATTTTTCTTTGGTGGGTAGTTTTGTACTTATCTTTCTTATTTTGATGGAGGTAGATCTATCAAATTTCCTCCATTGTCAGTCATCCGCAGACCACGAACCCTGTAAAGTGTTCGAAACGTCGGAATGAAGTTAAAATTAGTTAATATACGCGAGTTTATCCGTTTTCATAGTTTTATTTCATAAATAAATTTTATTTAACCTTTGACATTCAGCTTTATATAAAGACTTAAGACCCAGTGCTTGAGCGGACTGCAATAACGCTACGGCATTCAATTAAGCTTACTGTAGGCTCATTCCAACTGCATTCACTTCAAACACCAAACCTGTTTATCCTGCACGAAGCTCCTTCACACTCATTTAGGATTAAAAGACCGTAGTTGGCTGGTTCTAATGGACAAAGTCAGCTAAACCCGGGATCCGAGGGCAGTGACCCCACGCTTTATTTCGTCCATTAACATAATGGAGTACCAGCATAGAGCATAGCGCAAACAGCATTGAATAGGGATGGATTCAATTAGAAGAAGTGCGACTGAAAGCGAGGCGCGTGAATAGTGCCACCAGTGTTTTTGAGTTTTTAAAGGGACGCTGCGAGTGTGATAAATGAAAGCACCATGCTGCAGTATTTACTCGTGCAGAAAATCCGTATACCTGTCGGTTCAATGGAAGTTTAGGTTAGAAACTAAAAGTCAAATTCTTAAAGTTTATAAGTAACATTTTGTCCATCGTAGTCTTATAATAATATGTTAGACAATCAATAACCAGCTCAATTCGACGGAGTACTAAAAACAAAGATCAGGTGACGTTAAGTCCCATTCAAATGCAAACTCTGATCTGTGTAGTTTAATTTTACTGAAAAAAGCGGTCAAAAGGTTAAAAGTTCATTTACCTGTTGATTTTGAAAATTTAATTGTGACAATATCAACTTGTATTTATAAAAAATGTGGGTGGCGCAGGACCGGTCATTGTGGCAATCTTTGGGGGAGACCTATGTTCAGCAGTGGACGTCCTTCTGCTGATGATGATGATTTATTAAAATAACCAAGAAAAAAATATCTCACACGTAGGTAATTAATAATTAAAACTAAACTTGAACTTAACCTTCTGTTGCGTTCAACCGTTTAAAAGTAATTAGATACGTGTTTTATTTGCTATGCAATAGACCCCTACTCATATTGATTTTAATTAAGCTAGTAAATTCAATACTTTGACTAATTAAATCTAGGTCTGTACGAGGATTGACGTAGTCAAATATTTGTGTATGAATGCAATAATTGAGGGCATTCCAAACTAAGTTCGGCAATATTGCAGGTGGTGACAATAGATCCAGAACGAGTGCCGCCGTTGCAGGCCGTATTATGATAGAATACACAAAGCGCAAGCGAGTACGAGTGAACCAGGCAAAGTATTCTATCTCGCGCGATTGATTTCAGCGAGCACGATAGACTGTTTCAGGTGTCGAGTAACCGTTACTTGACCACTTATGGCTAGTGATAACGTGCCACGTAAATCATCTCCTATTGCACGTGCACACACTTTCGGTTTGACTCGGCCTTTAGCAGGTCGTCGGTCCATCTTGTGCGAGATCCCACACTACGATGAGCAATGTGTCTCCTCGTATATATATGATATTGTTTAAATCTTGGACTGGTGGTAGGACCTCGTGCAGGGTCCGCTCGGATAGCTACCACCGTCTTACCCGTTAACTTGGCGCTAAATAGCAGTATTTGCACTGCTGTGTTTCGGTTTGGGGGTAAGATAGCCAGTGTAATTACTGGCATAGATAGAGGCAATCCATCTAAGTCATCAGGGTAGACAGCGCATAGGCAATTTTCTGATCGCTGTCCATGAGCCTCAGTTCCTGCTTTCTATCAGGTCGGCTGAGAGGTCAGTTGTCTACCTTTGACACATAAAAAAACTGTCTGACGTAATTTAAACTTTGTTCATCTAAAGATGAAAGACGGAGAGGAAAGCCAATAATCTTCTTTCGAAATAAGCAGTCCATTGTAAGCGATCTGTTTAAAAAAGAGCACTCTTATACCGATTGAACCAGCTTTTCCTTTCTCCTTTACTCTGTAAATGTTTAGAATACGTCAGATTGCCGAACGTAGACCTGCCAGGGGCCACTTAAAGCAAAAGCGAGCCATTATATGAGCTTCGACCTGAATGAACAAAGAGAAGTTTACTGAAATACGGCTTAAGCCTGGAACAGACGAAGTCCTTAGTTCTGTTCTATCAATCTGGTTAGAGCACACTATCAATATTTTATTAAATATCTTTATTATAAGGCGTAAAAACTAGGTACAAGTAAATGATTAAAACTATGGTACGATACTATCAGGAATTTAAATACATCTTCGTCATCAATACATCATATCAGCCGAAAGAACTCCACTGCTGAACATAGACCTCGCCCACAATGACTTGAATTCTGTGCCATCGGCATCCATCGGACTCCTGCAACCTACACCAAATAATCAGCCCACCTTGTGAGGGGCCTAACCACGCTACGCCTTCTGGTATGTGGCGCCGAATGAAAATACAAACGATACTCCTCCTAGAGTGTGTATTGCTGCTCCTGCATTTCCGCTACTGCAGCTGTGGCCGGGTCGCATCCCACGTTAGTAGGACGGTCGTTGTACCATCATATTTGGCGACGATGTAGAGAGGCTAACGTGGCGCCACTCAAAAATTTTTGCCCTCCAACGGCTATCGGTTCTACGTGCAATGTACCTCACCCACTGCCACATCAGTTTAGCGATTTTGAGGGCTGTATCGGTTACTTTGGTTCTGTTATGGATGAGATATATTTAAAAGCATGCTATGATAAAAAAACATAATTTGTATTACCGGCACCGTCATTCGTTATATTTCTAAGCATTTAGGTATTTATCAAAATCGTACGTTATAATTTACCTAGATATGAGAATGTGCAATCAAATCAAGTTCAAAATTTTATAGTTCCTTTTCGATATGAAATAATATCCGTGGACCATATTTAATGGGTCAAGTAAACATAGTATTAAAGCAAAAAATAAAACGTACCTATAGGCATCACATAATAATTTAGAAGCACAAATGATTACGTCTGGATTGCTCATAGAAATTCATTTCGCTTTAATTTTTGTCTTTTCATTCGTCTGTCGCGGACAGCCTACGGGCAATTTTACATCTCCCGCCGTCCCACCATCATAGTTTCAGTTACAGATGATGGAAAATATTTTAGCAATTTGAGATCTGAAAGTCTTAAAACAGAAGTCGTGTTAATAACTAACTTCGGATATGGGGAGGACGTTAATAATCAGTCCTACGTTATCAATAATGTAGAGATTTCAAATCGTTACATAAACTGTCACCTGAAATTTGAACTTACAAATTAATTATAGGATCAAATTTTCGATGTAGCCCCATGCAAGGAAGAAGTGGCCAAGTATTTGAGTAAAAACCCCTTTTTTAGGGTAAACACCTAGCCATAAAATGTAGCTTGCAAAAATCGTAAATGCTCATTATTATTAAAGTTTCTAAGTCGTCTAGCCGTTTTACCTAACCTTCATTTGCGAATCCGCGGTAAGGAACACTGTTTCATAATAGAGGTATGTACTCAAGTATCAAAATGAGGGCAGCAAGAAAGCAGGTTCATTAGAGAAGTGATGGGTAGACAGAATGCGTCGATGCAAGCGCTTCGTTGACGTTAGAGGTTTTTGTATTGATCTCTATTTGAGCTCTGTATCATTGATTGCATCATTGGATTATTATTACTTGTATCAATGGTTGCTTGGTGCTGGCAGTAAGAATACTTTGTCACCACCCCAACTCTTCCCGTGAGTGTCAACAGTAGACTGAGGGATTGAAGTGTCGTGATTAATTAATTTAATATCGAAGACGCGCAGTAGTGTCATCATAAGGCACTCTCACCGTGAGCTACTAAGCTATGCACTATGAGCAATAAACACGAATAAAAGATATACACTCCCATGTAAAAAAAAGAGACAGCGATACTCGCCCGGCGGTGATAGCTGGGCGAGTATCGCCGTGTCGTTTTTATTTACATGGGAGTGCGTATCTTTTGTTCGTGTTTATAGCCGATAGTTCATAGCTCAGCAGCTTGCGGTAAGACCAGTGCCTAATAGACACAGGCATATTGCGCGCAGGTAATAGGCATATTGCAATCACCAGCAGTATGCTAAGATTTTCAGGAGGCGTGAGCAGATTTTATTAAGCCGATCCAGAAAAAAGCTATATCTAGATTTATTCAATGAATACTGACTTAATTTGGTTCAGAATAGTAGACAAGTTTTTGATTATTTACGAAATATATGGTCAGCCATTAATCTCCCAATTATAAATCTGTATACACCTACTCCATAAAAATGGGGTTACTTTCAAACAACAATGAATCCTTTAAACTTTGATGTTGCAAAAATGTGCAAATTTAGCCTCTCCCTCATAAACGTTCTATCGTAAAAGTTAAATATTGAAGACCTTTATTAATTACTTTTGAAAGATTACCAACACTTGGATAAATATTTTTTTACTTAATAAAAGTATAAAAGATCAATTAAGCGTTGTCTCAATTCCATGAAGAACGGTACTTTATACAAGGTGGCTAGAAACTAAGTCCATTCTCGTTGCAAGTGAGGTTTTAAGACGCAAAGCAAAATTAAAACCCCTGAAGGTTATTTTTAACTATTGATATTTTCAGAAAATGTCGTAGTAAGTAATAGTAGGTACCTAGTAGTTGTTATTGCAGTAGTAGTAGCAGTTTATGTTATTCAAAAAATTATCGAACCTTTTGATACTTCCAAAAACCTTCTAGGCAGGCTATTCTCAGTCCCAAAACATCACTTGCAACAGAAATGCACCTATTTATTTTTTGGTCACCTTATACAAATAGTACATATTCACTGTAGGTACTCGTTGGTTCCATCCTGCCCACATTTCCTGGATCATCCTGTATAGGTACCGTGAGAGGCACATCGTTTGATGTGAAAATTAGATCAATTTGTAACGTCGAACGCTCCTGCTGCAGCGATTAATTAGGACGACAAGATCGCCGACGGCGCACAAACAACCTAAAACATGTTGAGTTGCTGGGAACTTACAATATATTATAGTCTTCTACAACAAAGTTGCTTAGATATAAACATGGCACGAATTCATTCGTACGGAATCGAAATGAAAGATTCAAAAGCTGCATTCAAGGCTATTTTCAAAATGATAAAAAACACAACTTGATGTTATGATTAGTGGATAAAAACACCTGTGTAGACCAGCACACAGCCAAAATAAAATTGTGATTATTTTCCTCAACCGTACAATTACTTGCAAAGTAAAGGATACGTTAGGTTTTACACGATACGTAATGAATTCTATCGCGCATAATTGGAGCTTGCGGGACGGCCTGCTTTACGTAAATATCGAGTAAAACGTACCGTTGCCGATACTTGCAAAGTCATGGTGCCTGCTACTGATATGAAATAACTACTAACACTCAAAATTGTCCTCAACGCTCATCTCATGTTATTTCAATACCTTCTAAAACTGGTGTTAGGCACTTGGTCTCACCGCGAGCTACTAAGCTATGAACTATGTAGCTCGCGGTCAGACCAGTGCCTCATACTGTTTCTCGATAGTCTCGTGGATTTCCTGTCGTTTACACGATACATGTCTTTTGTTTTGAGGTCAGCTGGACATCAAATTTCGCTCAAAAAATATTTATATAAATTATTTAGAACAAAAATTACAAATTAATTTTTTCACGTAGTTGAGAAACATGCCCGATTATTTTACTTTAGGTACTTTTAGTTTAGTTAATTAAATTTTTGTATCTCCTTAAGAATCACGGGCTTACAAATCCAAGTTTTTTGATAGGCTTGCGCGAGGATATAGATCCCCGGGTTTAATTATTATTATAGAAAGGCTAATTTTATTACGACACGAAGAATAAACTCATATTTCTGTATTCATATTAAGTAGTTACGTTATGAAACCTATTCGATAAACGAATACTTCAGTGTATTTGTGTTTCGTATTCTACGCCGCAAGCAATATAACGTCCTTTTATTCCCTTTGTTTATCCTATATCAATAAAAACGGATCAGGATATTGTCATTTGTTATTTGCTCTTGTACCTAATATAACAAAACATAACAAAATAGCAAAATCCACATAAAAATAAAATCAAACGATTAATAAGAGTTACTTTTGCTTATTGATTTATTAATAATAATGATACCTAGTGTAAATTAGAAGACTACATACTTTACTGCTTTTCGATTTTATTACCTAGTATGAAATAGAAGCGAAAATGGTTAACAGCGTCTGTTGCATTAAGTACAGGAATACAAGTTGTATTTATGTATTTCTCTACACTTAGATTACAACACTAGATTCGGACAAATGTAACCTTACGTACTGAATCTTAAGAAATAAAATATTTAGGTAATTTAGTTGAAGAAATCTTGAATCGAGTATGTGTACATGGACAGTAATTTTTAACAAAATGTGTAGCCTTTATGTCTCATAATGTCTACTAGCAAGAAAACAAGGTGCTTTGGCATCATAACGTCTACGCGCAAATCTGAAGACTTTTCGTAAGCCTCTCTGCGTAATGAAGTCCTGAGTCCCAGGTTTAACACCGCATTGGACTTGGGCTCAGCAGGATGATTCGAGTAGAAGCAACCTTTCAACTATAAGAGGGTCATGCTTAAACTTGCTCTAGTTGCTCTCTTGCTTTGATTGGAATAACAGTTAAGACTACAGTATGTTGCAGGCGAGATAGACACCTCTCAGCACCCAACTGTATGAATTAACTCTTTATAGGGCACCGGTCTATAAAACGACCACCCCGTGTCACTATCTTTTTGTATTTTTTTTCTTCACTTAAATTCAGGATTTTTTCGAGTCTTGCCCGTTAAAGGGTAAAATTGTTACAAGTATCTACCTACTCGTTTGCGAGATTCCGCCTTACTATTGCGCTGAGGGCGCTATAACGTTAGCGACCAAGTCATAATGAAAATACTAACATAATTGATCAATTAGAGAATATGAACTAGGTAGTTCTACATTATGATGTCGTCATAGCAATCATCATCATTATCATAAATTCAGTCGTTTATCGCCCGTACGCCAGTGGTCCCGGTTCTGTTCTAACCTCATCCAAAAGTGACCCGCACTTTGTATGCTTCAACATTACCAAAACAAGGGAATGAAGGGTAATAAAGTTTGTAATTCGAAGCCAAATGGCTTGGCATACGGATCAAAGCATACGAAGGGTTAATAATAGACGTGGATTACCAAAACTGGGTGGAAGAGAATGATAAGAGGAATCCTTTTTATTTTAATAATATACTCATTCTCAGATTTTTTGGAAGTCTTTTTTTTCCGGCGCACTGGACGGCAACGTAATCTCGCTGCAGTTTCATTTTCTTTTCATCTGCGTCTTCGCCCCCCTCCGTCCCCGCGGGACCCGCGGCTCACTCATCTCAATAACCAAGCTTCAAGTACTTACAGGTTGCATAATGAATTGTTTCGTTCTTCTGCGATCATGCGACTTCTATTGTTGCTATGAGTACTTTGATTAAATAGCAAATACGCGATCATAGTTAAGATTTTGTCGGAGCTATTCGGATTGTTGAATTGATTTAGGTCACCATGTCATCAATTACGTACCCGGAACCTATCGCAACCTACCTCTTATCCCTTGTCTAGTAAAGCAAACAAAGCACTTATGCCTGTCAACAACGTGCACATGAAACTTGTACTTATGTAGGCATCCATAACATATGATAGCTACTTACCATAACATTAAGACCCGTGCGCGTATATGCCACCTACAAACTTATCCATTCTACAAAACGCTACATGTATGATGAAATTTTTATCAAAAACACTCTCAGCTTAAACAATGAAGCTCCCTTCGTAACCCGTACGTAAATTAAATTTTAAACGAAGAGTTTCTTCAAAATTGAAATCCCGTCTCGCATCGTGTTATGCTGTCAGGGCGAAAGCGAACGGGTAAGTGAATTGAAATTGAATGTGTTTACTGCGGTACACGAAACAGTAGGTACGTTTACGAAGTCGGTTACTGCGAGGTTACTGCGTTGTCGACGTTTTATGGTGGCGAGTAAAGTTGGCCATCTGGCTTCGCTTGTGTTACTGAGGCAAACGTAGTCCGTTCATGACGTCACACATTGAGATGACAAAATATGAACACGAAAATCGGAGTTGGTTGAAAGAAAATGACAACTTACCTACAATTTCAATTGCTCATACTGTTTGACACTTATGCAGGTATTTTACGCATGTGTAGTTACCGAGTACGGTGTATTTAATTATAAATTATAAATCAGTCGTTCACCTGTTGCAGTCTTCATAACGATTGTCATCTCAACAGTATTTTCGTACCTATAGTTATGTACTCGTATCTACTGGCCATCTAGCCTAACCTTTTAAATTCAAGCTGTCAATTTTTTGATTTTTTTTATATAATTGTTTATTTTTATCACACCTGTTCGGTAAGTGCGCCAATGCGCGCCGTAGATGCGTCATTACGCCCTAGGGCAATCAAGGATTTTCATACAACATTACGTCTCACTAGCGCGGCGCCTACCGCCCGGACGGGCGGGGCGGCGGGGGCGCCGCGCCGGGATTTCTGTTATAACAATGATAAATTTAAGTCATGCCTGATTTCAAGAAATGATTTGGACCATTTTAGAATAGTTTTGTTAAAATGTATTGTTTTATTTACTTTTTTTGCCTCACAGGTGTGATGAAAAACATTGTGTGTGCCACGGGCGGTACAAGAATTATGAAGTCGTTTGAAGTACAGCCCGCGTCTTCGGCTTGGGCTTTACTTTCACACTCGTTCACATTTTCTAATTTACCACCCTTAATACCCAATGTACCTACTATTACATTAGTACGAACAATCAGCCCCTGTACAGAGTCAGTAAAAAATCCACCCTATTTTTGAGTCATACTTTTATCAACTATGTAACTTGAAACTTAATTAAAACCCTCCTGAACTATGACGAGCCCCGCCCTTCTGAATATGTAATAAGCATTACTAATATCTCCACTTACAGTAGCTATGCAAGTGTTTCAATTTGTGGTCGGAGCGTCGTCGACGTGTTGACGACAGACGCCGCGTGTCATCCGTCGTCACGACTGTCGCCTCGCGGTGAACTCGAGCTTTAATTACCGCCTCGGGTTGAAATCGAGACCTTTTGTTTAATTCCGTTTGTTGTTTGTTGCTTACAATCTTTGGAGTGATAACAATCTGCAGAAATTAACTAGAGACATTAAGTCGTGGTATGAGCTTGACAACGTATTATTTTGATCAAACACGCGATGAATGTCGTTGTAATGTTTCAGGATGAAATTTCATTTTTAGCCTGATTATATTTAAGGAAACTTTATTTCTTATGGTACTTATACTATTTATATGCTTTACAAACGGCACGCCAAACGGAAAGCAGTTGTGCTTTAGAGCGAAATATTAAGACTTTATATCTCTTTTCCATAGTTGTATCCTGAAATCCTGCCACGGCAAACATGTGGGTTGATTATTAAATTAAGGTCTAATGCAGCCTTTATGCTGGGTGGCATGTTGCCTCCTCTCAACACAATGTAGGGTTCATTAAACGTTTACACCATTCTATTTTGATAATACTTATCTAATAGGAAAGTAAAAAGCCTAGCTACAATCCAAAAAATATAAAAATAACACCAAATCACATTTTTGTTAATCTTTGTTTTGTCAACGAATTTGGCTTCATTTTCTTGAATCCGATAAACCATAATAAATTTTAGCAAGTTGGAATTGTGAAAATGATAGCGTTTTACTCATACTCATATGTGACGGCGCGAAAAGAGATGGCAAGCGTCACCCCTATTTGTCACTTTTTATGAGTGAGTAGTACTAACCCGGCAATCTTTATCTTCGCGTCTCTCGTAATGTTCCTACTATTTGAGTTACGAGCTTTAGGTAGGTATAAAACTGCTACACGAAAGTCCTAAACTAAAATTGAACTAACGTTCGCAAAACCTTCCCTTTGTGTACCTAGTGGCGCCGCTGTCATGGCCATTCCAACTACTCGCAAACGGCTTGCAATTAGTTTACTGTACCTAATGGCATGAAAAAAGCTACGATTTCATTTAAGGTTATGTTTGAACATATAGAGAGAGTTACCGAGTAGAAGATGAGTTCGAAGTGCCTTTGCAAAATCAAGTTTGTCCTACGATATTATACAATCGCCAACAGATATCGCAGCGAGTTTGGAGCGTTCAAAAATATTACCAGAACGACGAACGAACACGCTTTTATCGTCATAACGATAGAGGCATGTATAGATATTTCTGAGTGCTCCGGACGCTATGATAATATCGGATGGCGACTGTACATCAAAACTATAAACATCTGTATTCACTTCTAGCGCTCGATGCTTGATCACGTATAGCCTAACACGCTCCTATTCTCTTCGTGTGTGATGGGATCACGCTAATCTGTTGGTTCTATTTGATTCACACAGAAAACCGTGAGTTGAAAAAATGTTTAAACTATTGAAAACTTGTTAAGCTCAGTATAATAATATAAAACTTCACAATCATGTCGATACCTTTGGGTTCAATTGTCGTAAAGGACAAAATGCAGGTTTTCAGGATTAAGCAAAAAACTACATTTTTTTCAGAAAATTGTCTATAACTTTTTTGTGTTTTGACCTATATTTGTGACGTGTATATGAAAACAATTTAAATTGTTGGTATCTAATAGTTGATAGGGTCGTAAATGACGGTCTTAGATAATTTTCTTACAAATTTGGGGCGTAAATGTAGGTCAAATGGTACAAATAGCGACTGTTTTCCGCTTAATTTACTCAAAACACATTTAAAACATTTATTAAAACGTAGGGAATATGGCGAATGAAAGCCGAATGAGAGTTGTAGTATATTGTCTCTAAATATTTAGTCATAACAAAGAACTAGACAACTTATATGTATGGAAACACTAATTGTTTCAAAACTTTACAACATTTTTGCATCAATTTTAAAGTTATTGTTTCAGTGCTGCGTTGTCTTAATAATAATTTAAACTTATAAGCTATTACTTCTTCAGAGTTAGCCTATATCAGTCCACTGCTGAACAACGGCCTTTCCTTAGCCTATACCTATGAACGCATTAGGAGGTAAATGCCCATAATCGCCACGCTGGGCAAGTGGGTTGGCGATCGCAGTACTGTGTCCACTATCATGATGCTGCTGCCCATCATCAATCTTCGATAAATAAACGGTCAGTGACACTTAAAACCCTTAGCCAACTCTTACCACGGAATAGTTGGGGTGGTGACAAATGTATTCTTACTACCGTCATCACGCGGCAACATGGCACGGTTTAGTAGTATATGCAAAGAACAAACACTAGGTAATGGTAATAGTAAAATTTAATAAGCAACTCTTCAAGTAGTTCATGCTATGTGATGTGACACAGGTAGTAATTGTAAGACTTTACAAGAAAGAAGAACTAGGAATACCTACGGGTTAAGTTCCCCGGTCCTGAAGGCACAGATTGTACCTATTTCTAGAATTTAACTCCTAGATACGATTATATTATTTTCAGATATTACTTTATTTCTACTCAAGATTCAGAATTACTGTTTCATACATGTATAAATTAGGTTCTTGGACAGTGGTTGATTACAGTTTACTGATTACCTTTAGTGTATTTTATTTACATAAATACGAAAGCGGTCCCCTGTTAGATTTAAAAGTGGTGTGGATTATGTTAATTAAATATGAAATTAATATATTTCCCATACATTTATTTGTATGTGTACTAACAAATTTATGGTAATAAACAACAACAAAAATTACATCGGTCCTTTACCACCCTGATCATTCAATAGTATTTGTATAAGAAATATAAGAATGAATTTTTCGTGCCGGTCGTAAAGGACGACGAAGAGAAAACTTGTTCTTTAAGCCCAAGTTGGCCATAGAACTACAGATATTAATCGTAAAAAGTAAGGGCGTAAAGGACAACACATAACGTATTAGGTCACTTACGACACTAATTTTATTTGTCCATCTCCTTTACGACACAGATAATTATTTAGAATAAATGACTTGATATTTACGCCCCATTCTCTAAGCTATTTTTGCAAGCCCATAGTAGAAAATCTTGGTCGTAAAGGCAACTTTTTAAGAGATATCGAAACTTTAACTATACAGATCGATAGAGCTTGAAATTCTGAACAAAACTGTATATACAACTAATTTTCGCCAAAATGTCCTTTACGACAATTGAAACTAAAGGTATCGATGTAATAGATATCGTTTTAGTCGAGTATCGTGATTAGGCCAGGAAAATATATTTTGAAATAAAAATATGTTGTCTAGAGCGCATCGAAATAATACATTACGATACAATTGCGAAAAAATAAAGTTTGAAACGAGTAGCGACAATTTAAGACCAAATGAAGTGTTTTAATTCGACACGAGTTACCAATTTCCTTTTCGCAAGTGTCTCGTATTGTACTATTTTAATGTATCTCCCACCAATGTTACGATCTGATTATATTTATATGCATAAAAAAGCATCAACTGCACTGAAATATTACTTTACAATACACGTGCGAAAAAAAAATGAATATTGAAACGAGTGGAGACATATTAAAGCACGACCGAAGGGAGCGAGTGCTTTAAATCGACACGAGATACGAATTTCGTTTTCAGACGTATATTGTACCAAGTTTTTCTGTAGATAATGGCCCTCCGAAGATTTTGACCTGACGTAAAATAAATCACTTCTCGCACTACCGCGTAAAAAAGCGCCATATGTTCTTTTAGTTCTTCCGGAAATAACATGGTATCTTAAATCTTAAATAAATCTTAAATCAAATCTTGGGACATCTTACACAAATCGACCTAGATCCACGGTAAGCTCAATTAAGGCTTGAGGTCTGGGTACCAAGCGACGATACATATATATGTATAATAGATAGATACATTTAGGTACGCCATGACCAAGGAACAAATATTTGTGACAAATAAATACACAAAAAATGCCCTCGTCGGGATTCGAACCCGGAACCTCCAGCTTTGTAGGCAGGGTCACTACCAACTAGGCTACGGAGGCTGACAACGATAATGATCACCAAAAATAATAAAAATCGATTTCTCCGAGATCCTATTATCAGACCCCGACTTGGTGCCAACGGGACCATAATCAGATTTATACGCGATCAAATTAAAAGAGTAACGGTGCAGTTTACTCAATAAAATCTGAATACACAGATTTTAATAGACGACAATAAAAAAACAGTTTTACACGAAATGAATCATTGAATCATTAGTCGGAATTAATTTGTTCGCAAAATTGTTTCGCCTGACAGAATAAACTAGTCGTCAGTCAGTGTTTCAAATAAGTAGCCAAGAAAAACGTATAATTTGTCCTGGCAACTGAATTTCGTGGATCAATAAAATAAATTTAACAATACTAACTCATCGTAGCAATATTTACCAACTCCTTGATCTTCATTCGCTGTAGGATAATTTCCCATCGGAATAGCAATTCGCAACAAATACCGTTCGGAAAACACACACCTAATCGTAGATGCTGATGATCCGCATTGTTCCGTAGATCCGCATCGGAAAGATCAACAAAGAGGAAATATTGCGATTGCGCCGAGCGTAGTCAAACCAGTACATCCTAGTTTATTAATTTTAGTATGCAGCCTTCGTAACCTAGTTGGTAGTGATCCTGCCTACAAAGCTGGAAGTTCCGAAGGTCAAATACTGGCGAGGACATTCTTTGTGTGTTCATTTATCAGTTTTATCAAAAATTGTTGTTCCTTGGTCGTGGCTGTCCTATGCATTTATGTATCTATTATATATATCGTAGCTTGGTACAAGCCTTAAATTGAGCTTACCGTGGGAATGGTCAATTTGTGTAAGATACCTATCTCAAGATATTTATTTTTTTATTTATAGTTGATAAAAGACGGAAAGTCTATCTAGCAGCGACACACTAGCACACCTCTCATGTGCTAAATAGTTTACTGCTGAAGCATGGTTGGTACGTGGCAATAGAAACAAAAAAAGAAAATATTATAACCAATTTTTCATTTATTTTATTTCTCTTGCACTCGCTTAGGACCCTAAAATTTGTGTTCATTTATAATGATGATTTTCTTATAAGTACACCATAATAGGCAATATAAATAGGCAAGCTATAGGAATACGTAAGCAGCGAACCAATCAGCGGCGACCAGAGCACGGACAAAGGTTTTAATCAGAGACGAGTTTAGTGCAAGAATCTTCGCAAGTGTGCCTAGGACTATTAGTGATTAGACTAGGCGCGATTGGATTGCTGACTCGCAGTAAAGTTTCTCTCATTCATTTAAGTGAAAGACTTGAGGATATCATTTTACTGAGTTGGATTTCTCTTAACTATCATACTATTATATTCACTACGATATTTTAATGTTGTTATATACCATTCAGAGTTGCCGTGTGGTGACGCCAGTAAGAATACATTTGTCACCACTCCAACTCCTCCTGCGGGTGTCGTAAGAGTCGACTAAGGGATTTAAGTGTCACTGACCATTGTACAAGATTGATGATGGGCAACAGCGTCATCATAGTGGACACATTACTGCGATCGCCAATCCGCTTGCCCAGCGTGGCGATTATGGGCATTTACCTCCTAATGCGTCTATACGCATAGTTAATAGGAGAGGCCTACGCCCAGCAGTGGACTAACATAAGCTGATGATGTTGATGTACCATTCGTCAGTAGAAAGCAAAAAATGTAAACAAAGATGGGTAACTTTCCATAGCATTTGACGTCTTTGACACGTATCGTGAAACACATCGCAGATATTTTTACATTAATACTAATAAATATTAATTATTACTCAAGGTTTAAGGTTTTCAGTTCGTGATAAAACCAAGATGTTTTGAAATTACGTGATTATGAAATAATGCAAGTTTTCAGGTATATGTTTTTTTTCTACTGTCGAATGGTATACGTTTGAATTGACCGTAGCCCGCTACCTTAAGGTTGTTTGGAAGGTATGGCTTTTTAGCGATAACACCGGCCCTTACAATACCTCTACTTGTTTGCTGTCAGGGCCGCAATATACTACATTACATCAGAGGTCGGGAAAATGAGGATTTCCGTCCAAGTTGTATAGGTAACGAGGCCGGGAATCCGTTTTCACGCCGAGGCATGGATAGTGCTTTTTTCAAACATACAAAGTAATCCAAAAAAAATAATGACAATGTTGTCGAAATTAAAAAAAAAGCTACTTTGCAGGCCTAGGCTTAAAAGTGTTATGAAATTCCATTTCCATCCCAGTGAGTGCACAGTGAGTTACTGCGCCATTTTAAGGAACGTAAAGACAATATTTCATTGCATGTTTGAGAAAATAAAATAATATCATTATTTTTATACCTACAGGCTGCTCGCGAGCGGTGCAAGAGATCAACAGATCATTTCATGTTGATATTACGTACGTCAAACTCAAACTCAAGAAAAATAATTTTCTCAAACATGCAATGAAATGTTGTAGTTACGTGCCTAAAAAGTGGCCGGGAAGTACATCGTTGCCGGCCTAGGCCGGCAAGTGCCTCTTTTTTAATTTTTATTTGACATAGGGTTGTGACCTGGCATCTTGGCTTTTAGCTAATAATTATCTGAAAGTAATATTAGTATTAAAAAAATGATTGCCAATTTTTTGCAGTTATAATTAGGTATTTAATTATATAATTTAAAATAAATGTACAATAACTACTCAAAATAATATTTAAAAAGCAGTATTATACGGCGCGATCCTTCGGCCCCGATCACCGCATGCGATTAATTGGACCCAACCGACCGCGTCGTCTAATACCGCTTTTTAAAAGTAAAAATTTGCAACTTTCAAACAGGTCAATCTTAAAAAAAAAATGGGGTGTCGGTGTCGTATTTGACTTTTGTTGTGTTTTAAAGACTTAGTTATGTAGTTAACTTATAATTTCTTAGAAAGAAGATACATTTTTTTGTTTCATTTCATTGCATGTTTGAGAAAAGCATTATACATACCTCGGCCATGAAGTGACGGGTTGCCGTCCGAATACTATCCGGCCTCGCTTCGCTCGGCCGTCTACATATATTCGGCCGGCAACCAGTCACTTCCCGGCCTCGGTAGTAATGTACTATTACACCACTGTTGACAGACAAACTGTCTAGGGAGGTGAATTATGTAGGTATTCGATTAATAAATGTACTTCCTGCTTAAGAAATACTCATAAAATAATATAAAACATGAGAAAAAAATAAATTTAATCTTCTAACCGTTTTCCCCATTTTACTTACAAACTTTTCGCCACGGATGTCAATTTCGCATCAGGGGCAGATAATTCTCGTTCCATGTCCTCACAGTGACCGCGCAACCACGCAAGAGATAAGAGTCCTACGGCCTCCCAGGATTCATACTGTGTAAGGGTGTTTCTTGCTTGCACGGGAACGGACATCTCGCAGGTGTCGAGCCATTCGGCGCTGGGCGGCGCGCGCGGCCGGTCACGCGCCTTGCCACGTATCGCGATGTGGTACTCCCCGAGAACGTACTTGTACTTTCTTCTTACGTAGTTTTGTGATGGGTGTGCTTTCGGACTTTGTGTATGGGATTTTTATCGAATAATGTGAGTATTTATTCTAAAATATTACTCGCTTTATCTACTGTTGGTTAAGTTGTAACGACCTAAAAGTTTGTGTAAAATTTACTTGTATAAGTTCAGCTAAAATAGCGTATAAAGTTCTACTCCTAAAATTTCTAACAACTAAGTACTAATTAATATTAATTATTTGGAACACTCAGTTCAACCACCTTAATTTATGACAAAAACAAATGAAATTTAAATAAAATGTAGGTACCATACCTATATAGGTATAAATAATTTATGAGTGGTCGATTCGGTTGTTTTTTTTCCATCGGGTTTATTATGTAGTAAGTTGGTAGATTGTGGATTGAGGAATTCCCTTTAAGGGCACCGGTCTAAAAAACGACGACCCTGTAGCACTATCTTTTTGTATTTTTTTCTTGTACTGAATTTTTCGTACTATATAATGTCGTTGAGGCTTGAATCCACGATTTTTTCGAGTTTTGCCCGCTAGAGGGTTAAAAGTTATTTATAATATTTCAGTTATTTTTGGGCACCCAAATTAATGAACTACGAAATACTGTGGTTATTTGAATGAACAAAGAGCATACAAAAGGCGGAAACGTCACCTATCCCGATTCTGTGCCGTTTCCTGCCAGTCATTAGGAAGGTTTCGTGCCCAAAAGGGCACCGACGAATGTGTGATATGTGCCCATCATCACTAAATAGTAAAAAATATAGTCACTTTTTCTGTCCCTGTGTCCCTTTGTACGCTTAAATCTTTAAAACTACGCAACGGATTTTGATGAGATTTTTTTAATAGGTAGAGTAATTCAAGAGGAAGGTTTATAGTACCCGTGCGAAGCCGGGGCGGGTCGCTAGTCTGTATAATAAAGCCAAGTTTAAATTATAAGAAATAACGTCCTAGTTCTATCCTCGTCGGACTCGCGCACGAAGTCCACAACAGATGCACATACTTAATAACTTAAAATTACAGTTAAATCAACCTATCTCAAAAACTATAAGAGATAATTTAATCAAACCAAAAATCGTTGGAAGAGTTTAATACTGTGCATGACATTTTTGTTTTATTTTATACCTCGTAGCTTAAAAAATAGAAGGGGGGACTCTTTTCCATGCTTTGAGAGCTGATATCTCTAAAATGGTAGAAAATAAAAATGTGTTTTAGAAACCTTTATATCATTTTCAAATACCTTTCTATCGATAGCTCACACGCTTAACTACATCGAAAAAAAAATGATCCTTCAGTCACAACAAAATTATTTTAAAAATATTGGATGTCAAATACCAAAACACGACCAAGATTACCAACGTCCGAGGGAAACGAACCCACGTGCTCAGCTTTCGTGACTGATGCCTGCACCGCTCGGCCACTCGGTCTTAGCAACCACCAGTCAATTTTCTCGGGTACCGGGTATATGCAATCCTTTATAAGGCTAGGCGCCTTTGACCATACTCTAAGGGCACGCAATACATGTATGCAAATCTTATCAGAATAATTTTCAGTTTTCTAGAAAAGCTAGAGAGCCGGTGCTGCCATCTGTTGAAGCTATTATGAAAACTCAAATCAAATAATTTATTATCTAAATAATATTTTGATATACTGTTTTTTATTTTTTCCCCAGTAGTCACACTACTTAGTCTTAACGACCAAAATAATTTGATTTGAATTTTCATAATAACTTCGCAATTAAGATGGTGCCTTTTTTACGCACTAGTGCGAGAAGTGGCTCATTTTACGTCAGGTCCAAAACTTCGGAGGGCCACCTATACTCAAATTAAATTCGTAACTCGCGTTGATTTGAAACATCGCCACTCGTTTCGAATTTCATGTTTTTTGCACTAATGTCGTAATGTACTATTTTTACAACATAGCATCATAATTATGTAGCGGATCATACAACACATATGTATTTATAGTTTATTGTAGAGTGTGAGATTGCAGTATGGCATCTTGCCTAGGCCTGCAGGAAGTCTAATTGCGTTACTTATTTGATAAGTAGCGCTCGCGTCGAGCTTACTGATCATAATATTTAAAAATACAGAAAATTAAGTATAGGTAACGTAAAGAAAACTATATTAGAAACTAGCGACCCGCCCCGGCTGCGCAAGGGTACTATACCTACATAAAAAGTTTCCTCTTGAATTACTCTACCTATTAAAAAAAATCTCATCAAAATCCGTTGCGTAGTTTTAAAGATTTAAGCGTACAATGGTACATAGGGACAGAAAAAGTGATTTTATTTTACACTATGTAGTGATATCCAGTATCTTGCGCTATGATGAATGCCGGAATAGTACATTACTATAGAGGACGGGAAACGAAGGGTTACAGGCCAAGTAGATATATCTGGCCGAAGGAACTGAGGCCAGATAGGAATACGCGGCCTGTAACCCTGTTTCTCGCCGAGATTTGTATAGTGCTTTTCTCAAACTTGCCATGAAATAAAACGAACTGATTTCGCCTAACCATACTATTTCATTTGTAAATAAACCATAGTAGAGTATCGTAAAACATTAAAAAAAAACATACGCGCCAAACTTTTTTTAAATCTGTTTGAGGTATCCTTTTACCTGTTGGTATAGACATTAGTTCTTAGGTTATTTTTTTTCTGTGGCTGAATGTCAAGACATAGTGTCACAATTTGACGTTTCAAAACAAAAGACAGTTTGTTTGCAGTCCTAGGTGTGAAATAAATACATGAAATCTCTTTACATATCATCTTAGCATATGCCACCGGATACATAGTATTTCCGGGTTTAATTTAAAGTAAGTAACATCAACATTCCGTAGCAAGTTTGAGAAAAAATAATTGCGTGACATGCTCTTATGTCACTAAAAATAAGACAGTGCCAGATATTTTTGCAGTTTTCATGTCGCAAGATACTATTGCCGGTTGTTAAGAGCTTTCCTGTATTTTTACACTCTGTATTCCAATGCCATAAATACTAAAGTACAATAGAGTGGATCTAATTTAGCAAGAGCGAGCACCCTCGTCGGCGTGAGTGTGACAGGCGGAAATTGTGCGGAAC